>JBBMFX010410406.1:0-17758 GCA_037832545.1 Rhabdalestes septentrionalis
TATATATATAAATAATTTAAACTTTTTGAAATGTATTTCTTTACTGTCTTTGCTTTCACACATAATACAAGGTGTAAAAATCTTCTTTACAACGTTTTAGAATGAATCTTAAAATCTAATTTGTTCACGAACCATGTAGCCTGTTGCTGCTGCCACAATAGTTCTCTTCCACATCATTATTTTACATTGCATAAAGTCTGTAGAATATTCAGTGCTGAGATGCTCATCCTTAAATGACCCCTTTTGATTTCAACAGCCGAGGACCTAAAGAGGCCGATGAGCTGTTGAAGCGAGTGGGATTCCACTACGGAGGCACTTACAAGTGGGTCGATCCTCATGCCGTGTAAACTTTCCAATCATTGCAAATCGGTTGGGTTTTTTTTCCACCAAAATCAAACCAGAATCCACTCCGTCACTGAGCAGAGAGGAGCTCTAAAGACTCTAAAGTTCCTGTTCAGAGTGAGGAGATGCAATCAAATCCTGATCATTCACCAAGAACCACGGGTTAATCAGTGAATGAGTTAACTGTCTGGGCACTGATGGTTAAAATGGGCTGAAGATTTCAGCTGCAATTCAGTATTGTAATTATTTTCTAATGTGAATATAGGGAACCAAGAACTTCTGTTTACAATCAAAAATGAGTGATTGTATTTTATAATTATTTTGCAATAATGAATTTCGTATGCTTTCCTTTTTAATCGGATGTAATTGGAATTTCACTTATCTTTGAGTTTCTTTTCCTTTTTGTGACCAAATCAGAGCATGATGCTGTTTAATTTGAATGATTCCATGTCAAGAGGGTTTTCTTGATGTCCACGCTTCCTTTTCTCCATGATTAGTGCAGAGTTGTGTAGCTTTAAGAGTTGAAAGCGATGCACACAGTACCTTTGTAGTGTTCTATAGTGGTTTTCTGTTACAATTCAAAGTACAGATGCACTTATAGTTTTTATATTGTCTGTGCTTTGCATATGGCACTTTGTCACAAGTGTTACTTCTGTTTACATGTTTAAATCATGTGCTTCAACAGAGGAGGACAGAATAGTAGTAGTATAGGCCATATGGTTTCTGGAGGGGTGCGGGTTTCTCTTCTGAAAACCCAACACCCAATATTCAACATGTTTATAAGGAATGTTGGAAAGATGATGGTTTCTCAACATCAAGGTAAGACGCCTTTCTGCATGATCCTTGCCATCACTCTTTAATCACAAATTCCAAATAAACAAGTAATCTGTGTATGTGGCACTCGCCCGGACACATTCCTGTCATTAGCTTCAGGAAATTTGAATGGTATTTTGAGTTTGCACCCGTCACTAACGTCACCTAACTTGTTGGTTATGGCTCTCGCTCCCAGGTACATGCTCTAGCTGGGGGAATGCTGTCTTTCAGCTCAAAGGACAATCCAGTGGTCTGTCTACTGTCTTTTACCTCCGAGTATAAGTATGTAGCATGGGGTGTGGTGGCCAGGCCACAGTGTTAATGACATAGGCTTGGCCATGTTTTGCCTAAGAGCCTGGAATGTACATAAATCACCAACATGTACTTTATTTTCCCTGTGTTTGTTGCCATTCTGTGGTAAAAAAATAAAAACACAGTTTCAGAACAAAATATCTGTGGTGTATTTATGCCGTTTTTCAGGCGAATTTCTAATGTCTAACAATTTAAAACCAAATAAACTCTTCGTTAGAATTTCAAGTCCATTAAAATAATTGTTCATTCTCTTATTAAATTCAAGGGAGTCTGAATGATGTCCATGGAATATTTATTTTTGTTTACTTCATAGCTTAAATAACTGCAATAATTAGAACAAGCTTTTTTTTAATGGTTGTTAGGTGTGGAGGATACATCTTCCCTTGCAATTCCTTCCTTCGCGGCATTTCCTGGTGCCTCCCTCATCCTCGATACCTCTGGCAAATAAACGCACCAGTTGACCACGAACCCTGAGAACAAAAAGGCCAGCCATGGTTAGACGTCATCAGATAGGAAACATTCAAATGAGCAGATGCAAAGCGCTGAGGAATGGAGAAGGGGCTCAGAATTGAAGGTGGCCATTTATTTCACGTTAAAGTTGGAGAGGGTGAGGAAAAAATCACCTAAAACTTAAAGCCATCATTATCAAAAAAGGAACTTTTTAACAGAAACTAAATCATTAAAGTGGACTTAACCGAGCAACAATGCATCATGCAGAATCCACCAAAGATTTGCTTTATAAAAGACTTTCAATAAAAGACATTGATCACTGTTGAGAAGTTGCTATTGGTAGGAACTAGGGCTGGAGCCGAATCTGGTGTTCAGAAAGGCACAAATAACGTGTTTTTTACTAATACGGTATTCAGACAAATGCTTAAAAAATATTTGTCTTCGGGAACCCCTCCCCCTCCTTCACACACTCGCATGGAAATACAAATACTAATATGAGTAATTTTCCCTTTTAACAAATACAAATACAGATACGAATAGCAGCCGCTCTGCACACCCCTAGTAGGAACTATCAACATTTACCTGCATGAAATCTCCGTATAGGGCAGAACCTCCCCATCACAGTTCCACACAGAGACCGCTGGAGATTTATGGCAGCAGAGTCCACAGAGAAAGTCTCTCTTCGCCTTCCCTTTTTCTTTCATCCCTCGCTCCTTCTGCCTCTCCGCAAGGTACTGCTGTGAGCCGTCCCTACAGGGTTCAATATCGCCTTCAGGCAGCTTCTCGGGATCTTCCGAAATACCTTGTTTTTCTCTTTCCTTGTCTTCATCCTCATCCTCTTCAGGAGGAAGGAAAAAGCGCACGGCCTTGACGCGGTGAACCTCTACAAAAGGCAGGTCAAACTAAAACAAAAAAAGGGGGAGTGAGACAGACCACTAGTTATTTCATGCTATTTTCTCCAGTATTTCTTATATTTGTGTGACATATTTTGATTTACTACAATGTAACATACTGACTTAATATAAAATATTATGTGACATTTGAGGTTTTACTGTTTTAACATTCCAGGTGTGAACGCACATGTTTTCATTCTCATTTTTGTGCTTTTAAGCCACCAGATCTATTTTTAAAAATGCTGCATTTGCCACCTTGCAACGGTTGATGATCTGGCCCAAAGCTGGAGATGACTGTCCAGCTGCTGAGACCGTGTGGGCTCTGCATCATTAATATGCATTATGATGTGTTAAATTTACTGATGCAGGCTGAGCACTAAACGGAAGTAGGAAGGCACAGAGAAAGAGCTGATACTTTAAAATCAATGCCACATTTTTTATCTATACATGCATTGCATTTCTGGCACAGATTTGATGGATGCATTTTGTTACTTCTACATTTTGTTAGCTGAAGACTTCAGTGCCTTCACAGATTTGGGCACAAGTGTAAATGTTAGTGTGGCGGAGGGAGTAACACACTGAACTCACAAATAAACTTTAAGTGAGTTCCTTCATTCTGGATGTGCTTCTAGAGAATAAAAACTTGTTTTTCTTTTATTATAAACATCCTGTTGGCCTCACCTGATCTTGGGTGGTGGTGTGTCGATGAAGGTATGTGAGGAAACTCAGAGGGCTGGTGTCTCGCACCAGGATGAGATCGCCAGTCCCGTCAGCCAGGTGTGCGGAGGGGGAGAGGCCCTTAGGGCTCCGTGGACAGGAGCTGGACATACAGGTTAGGGACACACACCTGAACCGGCCTTCCACACTCACCCACTCGCCTGAGGGAAGGCAGAAGAAACACACAGATTTGAGTTTGTTTTAGATTGAGCATGCTGAGTTCAATGAGGTCAAACATGAGTCCATGAGCATTTACGGCATTTAGCAGACACTTTTAATCCAAAGCGACTTCCATTCTCTAACTACAGGGGGCAGTCTCCCTGGAGCAACTTGGCGTTAAGGGTCCTGCTCGGGAACCCAGTGGTGGTATGTTGAAGGTAGGATTTGAACCATGACCTCTTGGTCCAGAGGCAAGTGTCCCACCCACTGAGCTACCACCCCACCGTCAGAGAAAAAGAACCATCAAAGCTAATTATTGCCCATTTGTGTAATAGTGAACCAGAGACTTGTTTTCTTTGAATTTTTTTCTTGAAACTGCATCATTTCTCTTGTTTTTATGTTTTTGCCATTTCCTTTAAAATTATGCTTTTAAAGACAAATACTCATTTTTTAATTCGGAGGAATATTGTCAACAGTAAAGTAAAGCTGTTCTGTTCAATACCTGTACCTATAAAAACTAAAACTGAGAAACTGGCCATTTTTGCCATCTCTTTTGTTTTTGCCAACCTTTTAAAAAAAATGAGCAGCTCAACTTCTCTCTGTGCTTTATGTGATTGGCTCTTTGCCATAAATGTCATATTTTCATGTAACAGGACATAAGAAACATCTAGTGTTCCACTGGACAGTTAACTAAAGCTAGTGTTTGCTGGATTTATCAAAGATGAAACCCAGTTCGGGAACCTGCTTAGCTTAGTTTAATGTGTTTTGAAGGACAGACACATAGGAGTTCGTTGGGGCAGGAGTCTATATCTATCCTGACATGCTTGTTGAATGGCGATGGCTGCGGTTTCTGTAAGAGTGAGAAGCTAGTGTATCTTACCCTCCGACTCGTTGCTGTATTGACTGAGCTGCCTGCTGTAGAGAGAGCTGCAGCTGTCTGAGTGGGGAAACAGTCTCTCCGTACTCTCTGAGCACACTCGACACCTACACACACACACACACACACAATAGATTATGATTCCTCAAAGATATGTAGGCACACATTTTTACATATAATACAGTGTAAATTGGCAATTGGCAGACGTCGATTTTCAGAGCAACGTCAGGCCACCAGTGGCTTGCTCGGAACTCTCTTTCTAAACCCTGCAGTGGTAAAACAACAACGGCCCTCCCCTGGGGTTTATTTAGTTGACTCTCTAGTGCATCCTCACCTCACTGGGTTTCCTAGCAGAAGAAAATTACTTCCAAAACTTCACCTTAATGATCCCCTGTAGATGCTCACTGACGTTTACAAGTCTAGAAACACACCTACCCAACCTGACAATTTACAAATTAGTTCAACTCTGAAGGATTTAAGCCCATTAGGCCTGAAACCCGTTAATTAAACCTTAACCTCACCACAATGCTTAACCCTAATCAGAATTTTGTTACCAGTTGCTTTGGATATTTTTTTTCCCAAAGCTACGTCTATTCCCTAACCACAGGGGACAGTCTCCCTGGAGCAACTTGGGGTCTTGCTCAAGAACCCAGTGGTGGTCTGATGAAGGTAAGAAATGAAAACTTATGACCTCTAGGTCTAGAGGCAAGTGTCCTACGCACTAGTCCAACACCACCCCTCTATTTTGTCTTTTGATATGCTGAAAGTGTAATATATATATATATATATACATATATATTCATATTCCTTGGTGATTTATATAAGGTTCTGCATTGTTCAGTACTTTTTTCCCTTGTTTTATGATAAATACCTTATTATTTGTACTTTAACTGGTATATGTACCTCTAGATACTACAGGGTATGCCTGAATGAACACACACAAGCTGTACTATATAATCTAGAAGTGAAACAGATGAGACATATTCTGTATGCTGAAAGTGATTTTTTTTCTCTGTGATCTGTAAAAGGTTCTGCATTAATAAACAGTTTTGAAAAGTCTGTGTTTACCCGGAGAGGCAGCGAGTGTTGTCTCTGGGGCTGCTGAACTGGGGATCCGCCGGTAGATACTGCACTATTCCCCGATAGCTTCTGTTGCACAGGTACACTAAACAACCTACACAGAGGATACAGAGGACAAGGGCTGTGGAAAAGTTTACCTAAAAGAAAGCCCACTTAGACCAAGACCACAGCTTGAGATCATTAACTCTGCTTTTGCAAGAGCATATTCCAATATGAAGTAGCATTGGAGAAAAAGCAGAAATAAGTAAATATCAAATGTAAAGAAATAATTTTTTTTATTTATAAACAAAATCTTAATTGATTGTTTCAATTTTTTAGCCACTTTAGTTATGTACCATTTAGGGCTGGGAATTTAACGCGTTAATTAGATTAATTAATCACAGAAAAAAGTAACACGTTAATATTTTTAATGCAATTAAAGCTTTACGTCATCTTCTCATTCAAAGTTTCGAGTACATAGCAAGAGAAGCGAGTCCCAGGTCACTGCTGCGTGAGCAGCCGGAAAGCAGAGTTCAGTTCAGTGAGATTTTGGAAGAAAAAAAATGCCTACATGGCTAATAAATAATGTCTTGTGAAGGTTTTTTGCCGATTCTGACTCTGAAGGGGAATATTTGCCTTTTGGAAACGAGCTCGCCCGTCTCCCGGTTCAACTCTGGAGCGCAGCTGCACAGCCGTATGAGGAGAGAGTGAACACAAAGCACAAACACGTTTATCTCAACACTTTGCCCATCGAGAAAGTGTGTGGCAGTGGTGAACCTGCTCGTAGTGTCTGTAGGAGAGCTGATGGTCCAGCTAGAGGCAGCAAGAGAGAGAGAAAGAGGGGAATATTGGGCTGGAAGTAGCCGCATTAGCTTTCTCCATCCAGACCTCCAGAGGGGCGGAGTCTCAGCGCTGTGGCCGGAGTGTGTGAGAGAGAGCTGGGACACGTAGTAGCCTATATTAAAACTTACAACTGTCATATACTGCAACCTAATTTATATGTTTGGTTCAGTCAGTGATAAAAATGTCATGACCATTGTAGCCTAAGTTATAGGCTTGTATTCAATAATAAATGGTAAAAAAAACAACTGCTTCTTGTAACGTCTGTATGTGTGTGGGATTAAATGTGATTAATTAGATTAATTAATCGCCACACCACATAAGTAATACGAATAAAAATTTTAATCGCTTGACAGCACTAGTACGATTATATCCCTAAACCTAACCCACCATCTCGGCCTCAAAGCTGAGAGGGTGAAACTCAGAATTGCCAGTCCTATTTCATCAGCTGCCATAGATGGCTGTGGCTGAAACAGTTCCCAGCTTTAACAACTTTAGCAATAAAACGGAACCCTTCTTTATATGAAGAGAATATGTACTAGTGTCCCAAACGAAGCCCAAGTCCTGACTAAAAATAATTTCTGTGGTGAATCTCTCCTGTGACTTGATCCAAGGCCAGGACTGCACTACAATTTCAATGCGTATGAGTGAAACCGTCTGTAAAAGTCTTAACTTTAGGGTGTGAAAAATAATGCAATGAAGATAACAGTTAAAAACAAAGTTGAACATAAACAAACAATACTCGACCTAACATGCAAAGGACAAGCAATACTTAAACCCTTGAAATATATACATATTTGTACCTGAGTAGTCATATCTGAGAGGTCCCATCCAGCGGTGCCTCTCACTTTCAGCCAGCACGTCACCATAGAAGCCATAACCCACCAATGAAACAGAGTAACGAACCAGTGTGGACTGATGATGGACAGAACAGACATCCAGAGGCTGAGAGTCTCCTAGATAGAGAGAGAGTGTGATGTGATGAAGCCAGATTAATTGTATTTAATTCAGAAACAATTAACTTCATTTCAGTCAATCTATAGTACAATTCCACTGCACTGGAATTGCCTGTTTCTTAGATCAAAGGTAGGAAAACCTTTAATTTGCAGCTTTGAATGAAACATGAAGCTTATAATCATGTAAACCATTTGTATTAATTACTGTAGTGTCAAGAACACCTGCTTATATGGTTCCCAAAACTGAAATTCTCATCTATAAAAACATACAGAAGTAAAATATTCAGGCTTAATTCTAGCTAAGTTGTTGAAGCTAAGGGAATTATTATTATCTTTTGCCAAACTATTGGATATTTTTTTACCGTAAGATATGAAGTCACTTGCATTTAACATCTTAAATTCTTTTTATAGCTCTCTTTACGTCATACTGTGCCCTAAACCACACCAGTAAGTCTTTGCCACCTAAATGAATAGCTGGATACAGCTTGAATGTTTAGAGGCTTTCAGGATGTAATTACAGAAACAAATAGGTATGAACTACTGACGAGTGACCAGCACTTGTTTGCAATAGTGGTCTCCTAGCTCCAGTTAGCTATCGACTACATCTGGGGTTAATAAAACTATGTCAATTAAATGTTTGCTGAATGATTTCTTTAAGCTAATTTGATGTTAAAATGTTAAAATCGAGGGCTAAAAGTCATGTGGGGTGTTTTACGCAAGTAACCTCGTACCTGTGTGGCATAAGATAAACCCAATGCTACATAGGTATCAAACATTACATAGTTCATTTCATTGGGACTAAACACTGAGTCATACAGATATGATTCTCAGGGTCTGCTTTTATAGATTTTGAAATGTTTTAATAAAAATGTGAGTTACCAATAATGATGTGCAGTGCTGAAGTAATGGGGTCATTCACACCCACAGTGGCAAAACAAATACAATCTGTGGAGCCTGTAGAGGAAAAATAAACACAGCAAACAATCAACCAATATTCAATCTTTAATAACCATATCCCACAGCATACACCCGCCCTAACCCAACACACTGATCATATTCATCATTGCTTCCTTATTTATTCACAGGTTTTAGTTGGCAAACTCTGAGAGACCTGCTGGTATGATGCCGATGTGCAGGTCACATGGCTGCAGCATCACAGAAGGGTCATGTTCCGAAATGCCCGCCTCCTGCTGCGTCCGGCCAATCACGCCATGCAGCAGCTCGCTGAACATTCCATCTCCGCCCACGCAAATCACGCTGAAAGGAGTGGAAAGAAATATGATAGCTGGCTTGAACGCAGTCAAAGTAAAGTAAAGTAATGTGTGAACAAACCATGCCACAGCACACAGCGTGTACAGTGGTGAAATTCTTTCTCTGCATTTAACCGATTCATTAAGTGAAGCAGGAGGATGCAACCAACGAGGGGCCCCTGGGGAGCAGTGTGTGGGGACGGCACCTTCCCCAACCGACCTGTGGGGCCACTAGCAGTGCTGGGATTCAAACTCACAAAGCACCGATGAAGCTTCAAACCCCACGAGAGTCTTGGGTTCACATTTAAAGGACTGATTCAGTCATTAATGCTAAAGTTGCTCACAATCAATAAAAGGGAACTGACACCTGTTATTATTGTTTAGATGACATCATTCTGACTGCCGGCTACTGGCTTACAATCATTGTTACCAAGTTTAGAAAGCACGGCTGAACTATTTCTGTAAAGCTGCACTACAGGTTTTCTAAGGAGGGAGTTAGCACTGCATAATGTTACACTGGGCCACAGGGTTTCCTGTTAATCACGTCTGCGATGCTTAAACTTGAACAATGGTCAAAGATGAAGCTCTGATTTCAAGAGATGTGGGACGATGTTAAGTCTCTTACCCATCAAAACCGGCCAGGTCCTTCTTTAGAATATGGTCCCTGGCCTGATTTGCTCGTTCGGTCACTGAAACAAAAGAAAACAAAAGATTTGTTTCAGATCTGGTCTCTGAAATCTGACATCTGATATCTAAAAAATATCTGATATGCTTTGCCACCGGCCAAGAAGTGACACAGTTTCCATTTTAAAGGAACAGTTTAGCAAAAATGTTGTTTCATTTACAAAATTGTTTGCTTAACCTAAGTGTTGTCAGACAGTAAAGACATGTTTGCTTCTTTAATTCAAAATTACAGCAGAAAAATTAACGTTACTAAGAAACACTAAAACTGAACAGTCATGCAAATAGCCCACATTAGTTCCATAAAAATGCATCACACATTCAGATATTCATTAGGGTCATACATATGAGTCCACATCACTATCCAGATTTTCATTAGGGTCGTTAATGCATTTTAGGACCGAGTCATCTCATTGAAAACTGCTTTGTCTGACTGTAACGTTTGAGTGGGTGTAGAGAGTTTTTTCTGTAATGTATTTTTGTGTTATATATCTGTGCTATTTAGGTAGAATTACACTTGCATTGGTAGTTCTAATCTTAGAAAGCAGAACCTGGACTCCAAGCATTTCATGGATGGTCAAACAATTATTAAGTAAGGCTCACATGCGTAACTTTGCTTCAAGAAAAGCCTACTTCATATTTTTTTGTGTTGCAAAACCACAAGTTTAATAATTGATATGGCTTTGTTTCCTTTCCTTCTCCTGTAAAGGTCCCATGACCTCATTCTGTCACCAACACAAAACAAGATAATACTACAAATGCTGTGCTTTCAAACCTTCAGTGTCTGAAAATCTACAAATGAGAAAACCTTATTTTAAAAAAATAAATAATGAATTAAAACCCCAACATGTGACCAATAGAAATGGTCCTACATTACTTAGAATTAATTAACATGCATACAACATACATAATGTATTAACATAAATGAAAGTTTGGACATTCTTTTCTGCTCTCATAGAGTTACCACTTCAGAGATAAGAGGTTTTCCTATGATAGCGATCACTCCATAAGCTTAATAATTGATCTGACAATCCGCCCCCTTTCTCTTTTTATCTGACTATCTTTCCCCTTCCTCTTCTCGATAAAGGCCCACAGCCTGTCACTTGAGAGCCACGCTTGGGGACACTCGAAAACATCAGAGATACCGGACTGGTGTTGTATAAGCTGCGTCTCAGTGGCTTACCCACAACATGAGAGCTGATGCCAGCCAGCTCGAACAGAGGAGCCACTAGAGAGTGATAGATCTGCTTGGCTCTCTTCTTTCCCCCATAGGGGTTAATGAACACCAGTAGCCTGTGAGGTCGAGAGGGACCTGGCACATGAACAGAGACATAAAGAAGTGCAGAGTTATGAATTAAAGACATGCATAAGGAAGGGAGTTAATTAGGCTATATGTTTTAGTAGGAGTGAGCAATATGACAATATTTGAGTGTTCTTGTGAGAAATAGGCGAAATGCCGTCTTAAGTATACAGTGCATATCGTCAGTGCTTGAAGAACAATAGGCATCTGCAGGTTTAACTACAAAGAGAGGATAATTGTTCTTGTTTAACTGGATTTACTGCAGTGCAGTTAAACTGTGGAATTAACTTTTCAATACATCTCTATTTAATTCAGAAAATTTGGACATCTTTGTTAGTGTTTATCACGTTAATCTGATCTGTTGTAGCCTCTGATGACTTGGACTGGCAACTCCTGCACTGGCCAGCATCACGCTGAGTGATGGAGGAGAGGGAGGGCCTGGCCATGTCTGGATAGTGACATTAGGGAGCTCCAAGTTCAATAGTTTTTTTTGTTTTAAGAGTAAAAATACAATTAAACTTATGTTCAATTTTTTGACCATTGTTCAACCTTCTCACTTGTCTCCAAGCCAACTTACACAGCCTGTATGGCAATTAGATGGATAGTTGGAGCCGACTTGTTTGTTCGAAATTCTTACCCTAAGAAAAATGATCTGTAAATGATATATTGTGATATACACCGCATTTCACAAAAATGTCTCAAGATGTTAAAAATTCTCAGACCGCCCACTTTCGAATAATTTGTTAGCTTTTATCGCAATAGTGCCCATGGCAGTACTGATATTACAGAAGGCTGCAATAAGCACATAATATTTAAACATTTTTTTTAATTATTACAATTTAATTTACTACTATTCAAATTTTTGTATGTCAGATGCTGTGTGTGTGTATCAAGACATTTGTAGGTTTCAGCAAACAGATATGATTCGCATTAACACACATCACAATCACAGTGTTATCTGCATTAGCGTGGCCTGACTCACTGTGAGTTTTAAGTGCAGTTTTCAGCTGTACTACCCACTGGTCCCTGAGGTCACGACTGGGGCAAGAGAACTGGGTCCTGCCCAGCCTCCATAACGGCCCCTTCCCAATTCCCTTCCGACTGCGCTTCACGTAAAACACTGGAAAAAAGGACACGAGGGAAAGATAAGTGTGAAAAGAAATGAAAATACCTTGTAATGTATTCTATTACTATTGTTGGGCTTTATACACCAAGTTCAAATGTTATAATTTTACAAAAGTGAAAAAAAAAAAAACACTTCAACACAAAATGCAATTTTGAAAAATACCAAACCCACTAAACACTGTCAAATTCATGGCTGCTTAGGGTTTGTTGCTTTTAATATTTGGAGCTCCAAGCTGAGGTTGAGCCTCAAAATCCTCGGCACACAATCACAGCCCCAGTGCAGATTCAGCAATGAAATGTCGTGTTATCACTGTTGCTGCTCAGCGGATCCATTTTCCAAACCTTTGTTGTCTTTAAGTGTATTTTCAATAAAAACTTCCACCCAAGTGAAAGTACCAGAGCGTTAAATCTTTCTTTAACGCTTTATCTTCCATTAGTAAAATCGATTTTGTGTGAAAAGACAATCCTCGTGTTTATGTTCAGCTGGTTCAGCTTAAGTCCTGGATGGGAAATTCAGATGATAGATTGGAATTCAGAGCACTTACAAAACAAAAAGAAAACATTGATTTCAAGGAACCTATTCACAAGTTGATCATCTATCTAAGCCCTAGTAACGGACCTAACAAGGAGTTAATTACTGGTTACAAATCATTTACAAATCAGAACTCAGGTCACTGTTAATGTAAGTTGTTCACAAGTTGTCTTAGCCCTAGTAATGCACCTAACATGGAGTTAATTATTGGTAACAAACTGGGAAATTCAGTATCAGCGTCTCCTTGATGTCAGTTGCCCCGGCCTGTTGTAGTGGTGCTGGATTTTCTCTATTTTTCTTGTTTTTTACTGTAACACAGCCACTTTGAATCAGGGATGACACTGATTGGCCAGATCAGGTACCAGACAGGGGAATTGAAAGAACCAGTGTCTAAGCTGAACCATTAACTTCACCAACAGTAACTTACATGTGAAGTCTCGGTCGGTATCCTCGACTCTCTTCTGCGGCTGAATCTCCACTCGGCCCTCGGCGACCGCCACCACCTCCCCAATCGGCACTGAAACTGAACCGCACACAGACACTTGACACGGGTACTTAAGTGATACACCTGTTACTCATTAATTCGAGAATCCATCATCAGTGTCTATTACTTCAGCGTAACCTCAAACCAAGACTTTCTAAAGAAAGGAAAAATTATTTATTTAGACTCTCACTGCTCAGACGTATCTAGGTTTAATGTCTCTTTCTTTTAAGGCTCTGGCTTTTCCTCACTTCTTTGTCTCAACTCAGATTTATGGAATAGGCATATTGTGGTCTATTTTTAAAACAAGTGATCAACAAATCTATACATAGAATATATCTAGAAAATCTCCCCTACCTCTTGAACACTACATTACTCCCCAATGAGGAAATAGGATTTTACGCAGGGATTAATTTTTTTATTTAAACTGTAGTTGACTTCAGGGTTTTTTTTAGACCATTCTAACAAACCTTTGTTAATATATATTTTTTGTTCAGTAAATCATTTAGGACTAAGCTAAGCCACCATTATGAACAACATTTATTCATGTATTTTTTTAATGCATTCAGGTGTTCATTTGGGACTAATATATTTATTTGTTTAAAAATGACATTTTTGTAATAACCTGACCAAGTAGGGTCAGTATTAACACGCAGTAATCAGTAAAGGTTTTGAGGCTGTACTACATCACGGAGGTCCAACTCTCACTTACTGGTTGTCTTGTCTCTGTTCTTCTTGTCCAGTTCGGTCCAGCTAAAGAACCAGCCGCTCAGTAGGGCCCGGTACCTTTTGGTACCGACCCACACACTCGACTCCACCCGGACTGAGTCTATCTCCATCGTCTGGGGGTCGTCGGTGGTCTGGTTATACTGTAGCTGGAGTCTTTATCCAGTTCTCCTTGTCCTCTCTCTGTTTACATGTGCCATTTTCCCTTCTTTCTTCCGCTCTTCCCTTTCTTACACTCAGAGTCACGAGTAAACGTTCAGCCAACACGAGCGTCCACGTAAATATTGCCTACAATAATATATAACTCAGAGGAGTTCTAAATATCACCACAACCGTCCTTATGACACTGAGTCCTCTCTCCCTTCCTCTGACCTGTTTTCCAATTCATGAAAGTCGCGATAATATTTCCTCTTTACCTGGACCTGTGTGCCTCAAGTCGCATACGGCCTTCTGATTGGTTGAGGCGTCTCAGACTGCATAATTGAGTGGGCGTGGCACCGAACAGGTGGTCAAGTCACAGTGTGTTTTCCCTGTCAACACTCTGATGTTGGGCTCGGTACAGACCGGAATGGCAGGAGGGCAGCAGAGCTGCAGTCGTCATGCTGTGTTTGTGCAGTCCTCCTAAATCTACTCTGCAGAACCAGCTTTTCGTGCTTGTCCTCTAGGTCACCATGAACTTCCCTTTCTCTCCAATTTCTTTACTGCATCAGGGTTACAGTCTCCTTCGTGTACGTGCTGGAAGGGATCATTATGGACAGAGCAGGATTATTTATGTTATTAATGTGTGTCCTTTACAATTTAGTACTGGGTAATAAACAAAACTTATAAGTATATATGTGTGTATATAACAATGGTTTTCCAGTAATCATTTGTATATTTTGTGTTACAAAGCCATAAACTAGACATCAAAACATAATTTATTATTTACTTATTTTGGGGAAACTACAGGTAATGTCAAGCAAATAGTATAAAATAATAAACAAGAATGATCCATTTTTTATTATATCTGGTCATAAAACAGCAGAGAATTCATTACATTATAGGATGCTTCCCGGCTGCAACCAATAAGTTTTTTGTATAAAAGTTATCAATTGGTCATTTTTTACGCTGATTCTCTTTTTTCCTGCAGTACCTTAAAATAGCGAGCGGCGGCAATACCAAGTTGCTCCGCTAGAGGCCACTATTGCCTCACACCACCACAATCCCATGCCCGTTTCTGAAGATACTTTGCCCTGCACTCTTCTCCTCAGTGCTTTCCCTGCTGAAACACATCTGCTGCAATTCAGTGAGATGTTTATTTGGATCAGGTGTTTTGAGAGCAAGAAAAACACAGAAATGTGCAGGCCAGCGGTCCTTCGGGACCTGGGGTAGCGCTAGGAAATTAAGCATCAGTTAAGCATCCCACATCTGAACAGGCTGCAAAAGCCCAGACATTTTTTAAGCAGTTGGGGTGGCCAAAAAGTAGATCTGCTTGATATGTGGACTGTCATTCCTAGTCTAAATTAAAACAAAGAACTGCACGGACACAGTGGGCCACAGTAGCTGCAATGATGTTGGGAAACTTCAGTGACTTTAGTGATCATTCTCTTGGTTACAGACAGAATCACAATCTTTTAAATAGTTTGGTAAATTAAAATAGCAGGTATGACCCAATGCCATATGGTACACCAGCAAATTAGGTCCATATCTAGCACACATTGCCCTGGGCTACCAAGATGTTTGAGTTACAGATCATTTGCTGGACATAATTTAATTTAATTTGCTCATTAATATGCTCATTAATAAAGAAACATGCTTACTTATTAGTTATTTTCTTTTATTGTATTTTTGGATCTGTAATTTGGCACTTCATGTCAAGGGAAAATATTTAAAAACAACATCAATGCTACTATTATTAAAACCATTGTAGCATCATCCTTTCTATTGGTTTCAATGCCAAAGTTAACTCTTTTAGATCAATAGTTGTTATTATAGTTGCTGTAATTGATGTTATGCTATTTAGTAATATTATTATGGCCCAAAATGAATCTATTTTTAAAATGTTAAGTCAGTGTCAGTGACCAAATAACTCAAAAGGAAGCACACCACCCTTTTCTTTTACTTCTGTTTATTATTTTGATTGATGTCATTGTTGATGACGGCGTGTTTCCTTTGGCTTGTAGTAGTTTTGGCTCATTATTTCCTTGGTCTGTATGAGCTCAGTTAACTCTTAGACCACACCTCACTTGTGATTCGCCCACAGCGACATTCAGCATATCTAATATTAAACACGTTAACCAAAAAAGCCGCTTTCTTTCTTGTTTTGGAGTGTATCAGAGAGCCGAGCAGCTGAGGGCTAAATTGAAAGCAGCTGCTGTTTGAACTCCCGGCAAGGCCGCTTCATCCACTGTCCCAATTACGGCTGTGATAGGGCCTGTAAACAGATCCTGTGCAGAGCCTTTGCTTTGATATTGTAAAAAAGCTCAGATATGCTGAGCAGAGGGGAAATGTCAGCTGTGGCCTTTTCCCTGCGAACAGCATTTTATGAAGTGATTCCAACTCATGCTGGGACATGCAATGTGAAAATAAAAGTGATCTGACAGCTCATTTGTGGTGTATTACTGTTGCTGTCTATTAAAAACCTTCATGTATTTCTTGCACTTTCTGTTCCTAGTAGATATTGGGCATGCATCTACCACTAGGGGGCGCTATTACAACAGACTGCCAAAAACTGTTTCAATGAGAAATTGTGGCGTGAACTAGTTAATGAGTTACTGAAGATGTTTGCTTGCATGGCATCAACGAGTAACTTTCATGAACAAGCCTATTGTGTATAAACACTCCTGTAAATGCATACATCTACTTAAATGCACAAATAGTACCTTCCAGGAGTAGATCAGCCATAATGAAACCCTCTGTCCTTGGATTCATTCAGAGCCATTCATTACACGTGCAAAGCCACACAAGGACAGGCCTATCATTTGGCCTACGCTCGCTAGGTAGCTCTTCCCTGCAGGTTGGACTTGGATATTTTTAGGCAATAACAAACACACTGAGAAATTTACTTACTTGTGCACATTGTTCTTGGAGTAAAACTTTTTTTGATTTTGATGATACGATCCATTAAGTCATGCTTACTCTTGTATTTCAGCACTTGCCTTTAACTGTGGCTCAGTTAATTATACTTCAGCATTAATTTTATTTATTTATCCATAGTTATTTATATCCAGTCCCTGGCTTACTGCAGCATTTTGGGCATATAGAATAGTTTATCCAGTGCAGAACATTTTCTGGACAGTTTTATTATGTTTTGACTTTATATTATATTTTATATTGTTCTTGTCTTTGTGGCACTGTGTGCCAGCGGCATAACCAATTTCATCCGAGATCAATAAAGTTTTTCATTCTGATTCTGAGCAACAGTATGGCTTAATATTTCAAAGCACTGTGAGTTCCACATGGGGTTTGCACTGTCCCAATACATCACATGCACAAGATTCCTTTCATGTGCATCACTATTAAGGCAAGGATATTTGCCCCATATGTTGCAGGTGAGAATTAAGGCTATACAATACTTCGTTTGCTAATCCAGACTTTACATACTGGCCTTTACACTACAAATACTGCAATATGCAAATGAGTCTGTAGGAAATCACTGTGTTTTCATTGTTTATTTGAACATCTTGGCCAATCTCAATTTAGGGTGAATTCATGTAATTGAAAAAATGACCATTTTGGTCAAAAACTTTGATACACTCATAAATTTTATGGAATTTGAAAGGGCATCACAATACACTACATGGACAAAAGTACTGACCAGAGGGAGTTTAATGACGTTGCATTCAAATACAGACTTTAATATGAAGTTGGTCCCTCTTTGCAGCTATAACTGCTTCCATTATTTTTGTAAGGTGTTTATATTGGAATTTGTGCCCATTCATTCTGTAGAGCCTTTATAAGGTCAGACACTGGACGAGAAGGCCTGGCTCGCAGTTCATCCCAAAAAAGCTGGATGGGTATGGTTCTTCCTGAAACCGTGTCCACAAATTTGGAAGTGTGGTGTTGTCTGCTGAAGCTATAAGACTGTTCTTCACTGGAAGTAAGGGTCTAGACCTAACCCTGGAAACCAGGTGTGTCCCAATACTTTTGTCCATATAGTGCACAATCTAATGTGGAAGTCAAATGTGATATTTCTAGTGCTCCAACTTCGTCGTGGTCCTGTGGACGTCAGGAGTCTTCTTCAGCCAAGGTGAGCAGACAGGAGTT
>JBBMFX010410515.1:0-32992 GCA_037832545.1 Rhabdalestes septentrionalis
TTTTAATGGAGCCACCTGGTCCAGAGCAGTTTGGCAGGCCAAATTAAACTGAATGACTAACTCCTCAGTGTTGTGAGGCACTGAGGGCTGAATAGTCTCTTCATAACTGAAGACATTGGAAAACCTGAGAGCAGTGGATGGATTAAAAGACCGGCTGCGTCGCGCAGGAACACACCGTTTAGCAGACTGGCCAGGAGGGGATAAAGAAAATAAAACAGGCATATGGTCCGAGAAAACCGCATCAGTAATCTTCAAATTAAGAACAGATAGACCATAAGTTAATATCAGATCTAGTGTATGTCCACATTTCTGAGTAGGACCATTTACTGACTGAATTAACTCAAATGAGTCCAACAGATCTAAAAAATCCTTTACCAGAGGCTTCTCTGGACAACATACATGAATATTAAGATCCCCCATAATTAAAACTTTGTCATACTTAGGCATAATATCACCCAAGAAGTCAGAAAAGTCACCTAAAAAGTCCTTGTTATATCTCGGTGGACGATAGACAACCACGCAGAGCACAGCAGGAGAATCACTCACCTCAAACAAAATTCGTTCAAAACTGGAGTAGGAGACAGGGGGGGACAACTGCTTACAGCTAAATTTAGATTTAAAAACAACCGCTAAACCTCCACCACGACCCGAAGCTCGCGGGGAATTAAAATACAAACAGTCATTTGGTAGCAGCTCCGAAAAGGCGCTAGTGTCATCAGGAACCATCCACGTTTCAGTTATACATAAGAAATCCAGACCGTGCATGGTGAAAAAATCCTTTAAAATAAACGTCTTGTTTATTACTGATCTGGCATTCACCAAGCTCAACCTGATGGGATCCAGTTCTGCAACAGCAGTATCGTAGCGCACGCGAGTTAGTGGACGCAAGGACCGAAGATTTATTCCACGACGGCGAAGGTGGCGAGAGACGTCGCGTGATTGAAACACCTGATCCAGGCCAACAACCGGTACCAGGCAGGTGTCAACAGGATCCACAGAACGCCACGACGGAAAGAAGCGAGGAGCCGATCGGGGGCGAGACCGGAAAGTTCCCCATGAACCACCCAGGCTGGTCCTTAGCCTCACCAACTCACCGCCACGTTTACCCCGGCGCCGACGCCGCTTCTTCCAACGAGGAGGATGCAGGCCCCGAAGGAGGAACGCAGGTATTCCAGTAAACAGCGGCAGGGCATAATCCGGGCCATCCTGGACACAAGCCGCCAACTTAAGTCCAGAAAAGCGTAGATCCAAAAGCGTTTGCCGATCGTACACCACTTGTGTGCTGACATTTTTTTAAACCAACAACAAAAACAACAAAGACGAGATAAACGTGGAATGAAGCAGACGGCAAGCCTTAGACACTGGCGCCATCTTTCATTTTTGTCAAATGGACTTGTTACTTCTCACAAATAGCAACTGCGTTAGTAACATAATTATAAAAATAAACTAATTATCAGGCAAATTATTTATTGTGTTCCTTTTAAAAAATCTAATTTAATATAATTATAAAATAAATATAAAACATTTTACACTAATCACCGACGCAGAGAGACGCTTTTTTCCTGGGCATAAGTTGCAACTCACATAAACATTTTTGCCTTTCACCTCAGCGAGTGAAATGTAGTGCTTAAACTTCAAGTTTGCAGAAGCTGCCTTTGACTGACCGTACGTGTGCTTGTGTGTGAACACCCGCACTACTCTCCCTCTGATTGGCAAACCATGGAAATGTACTCAATCTAAGCCAATCATTGCATTCTCAGTTACACCACGTGTACAGACACACCAGTCATCATCACTGGTTATGTGTCCTGCTCTGGCCCCGAACACACACAAACACATACCCCAGAGAATGAGAGGTCTTATGGCTGAGAGAGACGCTGCTCACATGAAAACCGCTTCAGTGTTCTCAGTTATAGTAACGCGCATTTTATTATCAGTAACGGTAACAGCGTTGTAACGGGGGAAACAGTAATTGGTTTGAAAAAAGTATCGCCATTAGTAATGCTGTTTATTTATAGCGCCGTTATTCCCATCACTGACCTTAAGGTAGACATTGTTCACCTTAAGCACAATTAAGCCGCTCTCAGCAGACACAGCGGGCCAGCTAAATATATTTAGCTATGATGGAGACTCTCTTGGCGTGGATCGCATGCTCGAGCAGAGCCACCAAATAAGCCTGGCTGGTCAGACCCAAAAGTGAGTCTCGCTAGCCTCCGGCAGGGCCACGATGGTGGAGCTCCGGAAGCAGAGGTTGGTCCCGAGGTCTTGAGCAATCGCATGCACCAGGTGTCGGAGAGGTAGTTTTAGGTTCTGGCACGTCTCTCTCGCAGCATATCCTCCTGTATCATTTTCTATTTGTTTCTAAAAAACACCCTACAATTTAAATATATTTCCCACCATGCTTGCAAGGACGACAAAATATGTATTTTAGATCAACAGTGAATTGTAAGTCACAGAACATCTGTATATTTAAGTGTGATAGTCCTGGACGCACATTTTCTTTTTGGTTCTGCAGAGTAACATTTTGCATTTGCTGCACCGCATACATGTCCACTTCATTTCTTCACATGCAAACCCATCACATGACACATCACTGTAAACCCCAAGACATCCTTTGCCAAACTCTCCAGAACTTGATGGGGTAACTCCAAATACCTAAGATTTGTAGGTGTTCTTGCTCTCCCTTTCTCTTTCTTTCTCTGTACAAATAAATACACGCATGCATGCCACACATGATCTGTTGGTGTGAAACACCTTGACTGGCATAAGTAATTTGCTTCAACAGTCCACATACACCATAAGCATTCCCGCCACTCACTGGTTGAACTCCTCTTGTGGATTGCAGCCAACTTCACTGGAGTTGTAGGACAACATTTTGGAATTATCTGGATGAGAACATGAATGCAGTTGTTCATCTTGACTCCAAGTTCCTGATGAACAAGTTGGCATCGTAGTGCATAGGCAGGAAAGTGATCTGTTGGTGGTTCTTATACAAGATGAAGGGAACTGGATCTAATAATACTGCTGTATGACACAGCTATTGTCAAGAAGGTATAAGTGAAAGACACACTCAAGTTCAGAGTACAACAGATAGTTCTTTAAAGTACAGTAAGCCTGGCTGGTGTGCATGCACACCACCACCAAGCAGCCAGGCCTTTCCTTTTTAGGGAAAACCACTGCCTTCAGGGGCAATTAACTGTTGCTCCATGCATTTTGGAGTTTACTGGACATGCAAAATGTGCAGTGTATTTTCACAATATTGCATATTTTCACTCATTCTTGCAACAGAGGAAAAAAAGGCCCTGTTTTGCAAGGTCCTGACACATTGACTGGCAGCGTTATTAGAGCACGAAAAACACTATAGCATCATGGGAATTTCATTCCGTCCTGTCTCACTGCCTTCCAACTTGTTTCAAATGCTTTGAAATCAAAAACGATAACGAATCTGCTCGTTATAATTACAACTTTAGTGAGAAATGTGTAGTATATTTTATACTATTTAATACTTTGACTCTTTTATGCAGCGGTATTAAAAACCAGGCTCTGCTTGTCAAGATTGCACCACAGAGTTTTTCAAAATGTTCTCAGATCACAAAAAACACCATAGTATTCTAGGAATTGTATTTTCTTCACAAATGGTTTCAACTGCTATAAAGACAAAAACGATAAGGAATCCACTCATTATAAATACACTTTTAGAGAGAAATGTATAGTTTATTATCATAATATTGAAAACATTCACTCATTCATGCAGCAGAATTAAAAACCAAGTTCTGTTTTGCATTGTGGGACTGCATATTATTCAAAACATTGTCGGATCACAAAAAACACAATAGTATTCCGGGAACTGTATTAATTCCCCACATCACCGACTTCGAAGATGTTTCAACTGCTCCGCAAACAAAAACAATAAGGAATCCACTCATTATAATTACACTTTTTGCCGGAAATGTGTAGTTTATTTTCACAATATTTAATATATTCACCCATTCATGCAGCAGAATTAAAAACCAGGCTCTGTTTTGCAAGTTCGCAGCACAGATTTTTCCATAACGTCATCAGATCATGACAAACACAATAGTATTCTGGGAATTGTATTTCTTCCACATCTCATCGCCTTCTAAGTGGTTAATACTACTCTACAGACAAAAATGAAATGGTATCCATTCATTATAATTATACTTTTAGCAGGAAATGTCTAATTTATTTCAATAATATTGAAAACCTTCACTCATTCATGCAGCAGAATTTTCCAAAATGTTATCAGATCACGAAAAACACCATAGTATTCTGGGGAGTGTATTCCTTCCCCATCCCTCAGTCACCAATTAGTGCTCATAGTGGAGGTGTTATGCATTGCCCATTAAAACACAAAGGGTGGAAAATGTTATCCTAGCACTTAAAAAAGGCCTAAAACATGACGATGGCACTTTGAATAGATTTTTATGTCGTAATGGCAGCACAAAAAAAGACTGTGTTGTTTATCGATAGCGGTTTGTGCCATGGGGACTGTAAACAGGGGCATATCCAGGGAGTATCCCATCACTTTGATTATGATAATATGCCACATAACACTGTGAGTCTGTGTATGGGTTTTTTTTTTTTTAAGTTTTTTTTGGTTTAACAGGTTTAAAATGCAACTTCAACGGTATATGCCATTTAGATCTGTCAACATCTATGGCTATGTCATTACTGTGAGCTTTAGATACGCATACGTAGTGTGCCCTGTCATATTTAATTGTGACCACATCTTTGTTTTTCCCTGTTATATGTACACATTGTAGCAGTTGCACAAAATAGTCCCCAACAAATTAATAGTCTATTATGTCACTTTATACAAAAAGGGAATACTCACCACCATACAGATCGACGGGGTGATGGGCATATGTTTTTCCATGACTTTGCAGCATCACACCAGGTTGGAATGCGACACCATCAATAAACCCTAAAATTATGAGATTTCCACAGAAATTTAATATTGTGTTGTCCAGAGCATCTTCATATGTTTTGTTTACTGTTTTGTCATATCCAACTCTTATGCCGCCGAGATACGTTTTGTTGCTTATTCCATCATACGTACCACTTACTGTTATGGCCAATTGTTCCGATATGAAAGTTTAGTTCAATTCTATTTTATTTATATAGCGCTTTTTATACCAAGTTGTCACAAAGCAGCTTTACAGAGTCCAGGTCCAAGCCCCTAGTGAGTAAGCCTCAGGAGGAGCCAAGATTCAAAAGGGGAACCCATCCTCCTCAGGTTGACCCAGAGAGAAAGAAAAGACAGAAAGAAAGACACTCATGAAGCAGAGTCTAGCTGGATGCCTCAAGGACCTCGCAGGGTTGGCCTTAGTTCGCTGGAGCTGGCACAATCTCAGATGCCTCAGGATGGGTAGAAAGATGAAGAACAGATAGAAAGAAATTAGCGTAGTGGCCACTCAGAAACGCAGGACGCCAGTACTGGAGTATGAGGTTATGGGGTGAGTTACATGTATGCCAGATGAAAGAGATGCGTTTTCAGTTTACTTTTAAACTGGGAAACTGTGTCTGAGCCCCAAATACTGTCTGGAAGGCTGTTCCAAATCTTTGAAGCTAAATATGAAAAAGCCCTACCCACTTTAGTAGATTGTGAGATTCTGGGTACAACTAGGAGCCCGGAGTTTTGCGATCTTAAGGAACACGGTTGATTGTAGAGTATCAAAAGATTGGTTAGGTATTTATGTAATTAATACTATTTTGTAATTGATTCTAGACTGAACAGGTAGCCAATGCAGGGATGATAATATTGGGGTTATATGATCACATTTTCTGGATCTAGTGAGAACCCTGGCAGCTGCATTTTGGACTTACTGGAACTTGTTTATTGAGGATGCAGGGCAACCACCTAGTAATGCATTACAATAATCCAGTCTAGAGGTCATGAATGTGTGAACTAGCTTTTCTGCATCAGATACGGATAAGATGCTCCTAAGCTTGGCAATATTTCTAAGATGGAAAAAAGATGTTTTTATGATATTGGTAATATGATTTTCAAAGGACAAATTACCATCTAATATTACACAAAGGTCTTTTACCGTCAAGCTGGTAGTAACAGTACATCCTTCTAACTGCAGACTGAATTGTGAAAAATGTTGGGTACTGTTTTTTGGGCGAATAAGTAATATCTCCGTCTTATCTGTATTTAGTAAAAGGAAGTTTTTTGTCATCCAATCTTTAATATCCTGGACACACTCAGTAGTCTAGACAACTTAGGTAATTCATCTGGTTTAGTTGAAATATATAATTGAGTATCATCAGCATAACAATGGAAACTAATCCCATGTCTTCTTATTATGTTAACCAAGGGAATCATGTATAATGAGAACAGCAGAGGTCCTAAAACTGACCCTTGTGGGACCCCATATTTTACTGGCATTACACCAGACGGATCTCCATTTAAATCTACAAAATTGTATCGATTAGACAGGTATGATCTAAACAATTTTTTTGCCTGTCCCTGAATACCAATGGGATTTTGTGGTCTATGAGAATATTATGATCTATAGTGTCGAAAGCAGCACTAAGATCAAGTAGAACTAGTACTGAGATGTAGCCTTGTGTGACTGTCACCTCGTCCTTGTCCCCACCTCGCCGTGTCCCTGTCCCCAGAGTATTGACGTCCCTTTATTTTTGTCCACCCTCTGTAGGTTCCCTCACATCCGCCCTAGTGTGTCTCCGGTTTGTATCGCGTCCCGCCTCATTGTGTTCACCTGCACCTTGTTCCTCCCCTCACCTGTTCCTCGTTCCCTCTCCCTATTTATACCCCAGCCGATCCCATTCTCCCTTGTGTCGGAATTTGTTCAATTATCATATGTCAGTCTGTAAAGTTGGTTAACTTTTCATGCTCTCTCTCTCCCTGCAGGCTCGTGCTCCTCGAGTTTTACGTTGAAGGCTGTGTGTGGGATAGCAGCCCCGTTTTGGACTTTTGTGTTAGAAGCCTGTGCTGAGGAGGCTCGGCTTCGCAGAAGACCTGTTTTGTTTTGGTTCTTTTAGTTGAGGAGTACGAGTCGCGTTTTGTTTTGTGGAGAGTTTGCCCTTCGGGCATAAATAAAGAAAAGCTTGTATCACAGTTGGAGTGCGTCCTCCCCTTCCCTCTCAAAGCGAAGCGATCCGTGACACCTTGGTCCGAGGCTAGAAGCAAATCATTTGTAATCTTAACTAGTGCAGTTTCTGTACTATGATGGGGCCTAAAACTTGACTGAAATTCTTCAAGGATGTTGTTTTCCAGCAAGAATGTGTATATTTGAGCTGACACTATCTTTTCTAGGATTTTTGATAAAAATGGAAGGTTTGAAATTGGTCTCTAGTTTGATATTTCATTTGGGTCTAAGTTAGATTTTTTGAGAAGTGATTAATAGCTGCCAGCTTGAAAGGTTTAGGGACATGCCCTAGATATAATGAGGAATTTAAAAATTTTAGAAATGGCTCTCCCCTCGAATGCATCACTTCTTTTAAGAATCTGGTTGGGATTGGATCTAATGAACACGTTGTTGATTTGACACAGGTGATAAGTTTGTACAGCTCTGCCTGTCCTACAACTGTAAAGCACTGAAAATCTAAATGTGTAGTTTAAGTCTGAACTGGGTCATGGGATGCTATTTGAGGTTGATCCTCTGTTATTTTGTTGCTGAATCTATCGATTTTTTTCATTGAAAAAATCCATAAAGTCTTTATTTCTAAGTTGTGTTGGGACACTCTCTGCAGGCATCATAGGTTTTGTTAGGCGAACCACTGTATTAAATAAGTACCTGGGATTGTTATGGTTTCTTGCTATCAGATGGTTCAGGTGCTCTGTTCTAGCCGATTGTAGGGCCTGTCTATAGCTGCACATACTGTCTTTATACACAATTCTAAAAACTTCTAATTTAGTTTTTCTCCATTTTCGCTCAAGGTTGAGGGTTGCTCTCTTTAGGGTGCGAGTAAGGCTGGTGTACCATGGTGCAAGAATTTTATCTCTGACTTTTTTAATCTGATGGGGCAACAGTGTCTAGGGTATTGGTAAAAACGGTGCCCACGTTGTAGCTTCATCTAGATCGTCCGAATTTAGGGGTCTAATAAGAAATTGGAACAGATCCGGCAGATTGCTAGTGAATCTGTCTTTTGTTGTCAGATTCATATTTCGAGCAGGTCGATAACGTGGAAGGGCACAGCTAATCTGTTCCACAGGTACAGTGTATATCAGGAGATGATGATCTGTGATGTCATGACTTTGAGGTAAAATCTCTATATTAGAGACATCTATAGCATGGGATATAATTAAGTCTAGCGTTTGATTAAAGCAGTGAGTTGCTCCATTTATATTTTGCTTAAATTAAGTAAATCCATAAATGCTAGTGCTAAAGCGTCATTAAAATCATCTACATGAATGTTGAAATCTCCAGCTATCAACACTTTGTCAGAGTTAACCAAAAGGTCTGAAAGTAGAAGTCCAAACTTAAGGCCCTGGGGGTCTGTACACGGTAGCCATTGTAAAATATAGCAATGGTTTATGTATCTCTCCTAGTGCAACATTAATGATAAGCATTTCAAATGAGTTAAACCTGGGCATTGTTTTCTGGGTAACAGTGAGAGCATCATTGTAGATAGTTGCGACACCACCACCATGGCCGGTTAGACGGGGCTCATGCTTATATAAATATCCTGACGGAGTAGACTCATTCAGACCAATATATTCATTTGGCCTAAGCCAGGTTTCTATGAGACAGAGGGCATCAAATCAATGATCTACGATCATTTCATTAACAATAAGTGCTTTATGCGCAAGCGATCTGATGTTGAGAAGTCCAAACTTCAGAGCTGGCTCTTGATTTCTCATTTGGCCGTTGTCGTTTTTTTTTTAATAGTTATCAGATTTCGGGAGAAATTAACGAATATATTCTTTTTTCTGGCTCTGCTAGGATGCAGGCCATCGGCATGGTAGAACCTAGGACGCTCCATGAAAACATTCCAGTTATCAACAAAGAGTAATCTCTGTTGCTGACACCAAGATTGTAGCCATTCATTATAAGCAAATAGTCTACTGAACCCCTCGATTCCTCGCCGAAATGTGGGAAGTGGACAGATACCACGATTCGCATTGAGGGTGATGTGCTGTGGACCTTTTTGACCAGGCCTGAAGGACCTGAAGTCCTTCTTCAGGGTCTCCGTCTCCTTCTGTCTGGTGTCGATGGTGCATCATGAAGAACCACAGCTCCAATGTTAATATAAGGTTCAATGTTATTTTGAATCTCTTAGATGTTCAGTATGTGATTGTAACTCAGTGGCGCAACTTTGAGACCAGCAAACTCTGTAACAGGAAATTATGTCATCAGTTAACAGAGAGTCAGTCAGAAAATTGAGGAGAAAGCCTGTGCAGCATGGTGACCTTAGCCAGTTAAATCCAGCGACATCCACATACATCCTGTATCTTTGTCTCATACTTTGTGTGCATTTAGGGATGATTTCTGCAATTTGTGCTAGCATTTGTTTGTTAGTTAAAGAGCAATGACACATGGTTTAAAGATACAAATAATTTACAGTAGAAATAAGTTATAATTTAACATTTTACATTGGAAGAACGGAATTCATGTGAATATAATAGAGTAACAAGTTGATTTGTATTAAAAACTGAGTTTTTCATTGTAACATCTGTACATGATAGTCAAAGTGTTTGTCTTGTACTGTATTTTGCAGTTTCACCTTTCCCTGTGTCATTAAACCTGTGGACTGAGAGTAGTGACTTCAGAGTCTTGATTAGTGATCGACTGATATAGATTTTTTATTACTGATACCGATGCCCTATATTTGCATGTTTATGTGCCCGATAACCGATATTCAGAACCAATATTTATTTACTATTATACTTCTGTTTTTGACACAACTATTACAACACCACTTGTACAGATTATTGTAAAATGCTTAAATATCGGTCTTGATGTAGGGAAGGAATTTAGCTGACTGCCCAATCATAGTGGAGGCAGTACACCTATATTCTCAGCAACGTGTTTAAGCTGTATACCTGGGTAATAACCTCTAACCTGATTTTTATCGACTGATGTGAAATTGTATCAGTAACAATTATCGCACCATCCTTGTCACTAAACGTCTCCCACGATCTTGGGCACTGGAATTATATTAGACCGACCTCCCACGGACCCTTCAATATTAGTGATCATGCAAGATTAGTTCTGTAAGTAGACATTTCGTTGTCTGGGCACACGCTCTGAGACAAATCGCACGGCAGTGTTATGTAAAATTCTCATCGGCCATGATGTCACACTGAATGAAACATATGACTGTTGGGACTCTAGTTTTAAATGTTCTAAATATTAACCACGTTTGTTTCAGGTTCCCAACTGTTATATTTTCAGGGTCAACCTAACCATTTCACTAGAACCATATGTGTTTTCCCTCCATTCTTTCTGTCTAATATTTTTTCCACTTTAAATATTTAAAGTGATTTTCTGCAGTTCTAATTCATAAAATGCACCTTCTAATATATCACACCATTTAACTTGTACACTGGTGGTTTTGGGGAATACATTTGGTAAAAAATGAGTGAAATTTTGTTCAAAACCCTTTGCCAATGCTCTTCTCACACTAAATACTCTAATGATGTGACCTATTTTGTTTTTAAACACGATGTTTTTATACATCACATGGCAGTCGCTATACACTATTTTAAACATTGTATTTTCATTTTCTCTGGAAAGGTCTACAACTTTCATCCTGATACTCCGATGACAACTGTTGTTATAGGACTCAAAGCCACAGTGCTGGGCCTGTAATGGGCAGGTTTCTTCATGTTGCCGGTGGCTGGAGTGGTCACAGAGGCTGCCTTCGTGGCTAGCTGGCTCCTGGGCCTTCCCACTGGTGGATTTGCGGGCAGTCTTCTTAGTTCTTTCTTTGTTCATTCTCACCATAGTTAAAAAATAGTTACAAATAGTGAGAAATAATAGTAAAACATATAAACAATACAATACTATATATTGATTGGATGGATATTTATGGTAAATCATACATTTTTTTATAAATCCAAAAAAACAAGCCAGTTGGAGCAACGTTAGTCTCGCCAGTGTTCCAGCAACCTAGAAACCCCAATATATATGCTTAAGCTCTATATGAGCATACATTATACATACACACAAACAAAATATTACAGTATGACCACTCACAAAATAATGTTGAATATCTCCTTGCAGTTGATTCGCAACTGCACAGAGATAATCAACATTATTATTGCAACGTAGGAGTTTGTTACAGTGGCACCCATCTGACACGTTTTGAGCCAGAGGAGGAACTGTTCCCACCTCCGCCTCCACCGGCTGATGTGGAGGACCACTATCTCGTCACTTTCATGCTGGCCACCCATCTCAGCCAGCTGGAGACATCTCTACTTAGAAGAAACTTTAGAAGAAAAGTTGGACAGATAGATGAATGAACTGTGGGGGCAGATATGAGAACTACAAAAGCTGCACACTGTAGAGCTGGCAAGCTGCCAACAGTGAATAGAGACCTCAGCTTACCAAACAGACAAACCAAACAGTGTTCATCATAGCAGGCCATATTAAAAGTAACCCTAAGCACTGGGACCAAGGGTTACCGGAACTACACTTTGCCATTAACACCACCAGGCAGGAAAGTAAGGGGCATACCCCAGCTGAAATGGCCCTAGGAAGAAAACTGAAGGGACAGTCAGAGAGGGTGAAGATTGCAAACATCAGGCCTGATCATCCTGCATACAAGGTGGTAAGAAGGCAAGAAGCATTTGTTCAGGAAGTGCGGTGCAGCGTGTCTCAAGGCAGTGTGAGGAACAGTTGAGTGATGTGAGTCATGCATTGGTGGAGTGCATGAAGAGGTGTGACACTCAATTAAAAGCCATGGTATGGGTGCAACCAGTTGCTGCTTCCACTCCTTTTCTACGGCTAGTGTCGACTCCTCCTAACATCTATTCCAGTAGCTGTTAACACCCCCCTACTTTCAAAGTAAAACTGGACTTTCCAAGGTTTAGTGGTACTGGAGGGGAAGATCCTTTTAATTTTGTGGAAAGAGGTAGTTTTTTGAGGAATATTTGGACTTCCTTCCACTGTCTGATGGTGAGATCCTAGCCACGCTCCCCTCTGTATTGTCCCATACTGCAAAAGACTGGTTGACAGCAGAAAAACATCGGGTAAAATGCTGGGTGTCATTCAAATCTGTTCTGCTTAAGGCATTCCTTACCGAGGACCATGACATCGGGGCCGAGAAGAGCCTGAAAGAACGGGTCCAGCATCCAGATGAGAGCATAAGAGACTAGTGTTGTCAAGGTACCAAAATTTCAGTATTCGGTACCAATACCAGTAAAAATCCATGGTTCTCAGTACCAATATCAGTACCGAGGCAAAACACAAAAATATGAATTGTATAACAAACTACTTTTATAAATAACACACTCCTCTTATTTATAAACTTAAACATTTGTATTAATGAAACAAAATATTTTTCAACTGTATATACTGGCACTTGATCCATACATACGAATTCAGCAACAGCTCAATTCAGTTTTCTTGCCTCAGATGTGTGTTTTGTCATATTTCTTCTGCTGCTGAAATGCATCTGTAATTGTTGTCTGCTTAGGAGTTTGCTTTGGTGGTTTGTGGTCTTCCTCAGCCTGTAGCTGTCATTGGAAAATATAATAACCTTCAGTAAAACATTTTTTATATGAATTTTACATGTAACTTTTCAGTAAATAACAAACCTCAACTTTTATAATAATAAATTTAGATAAGATGACTTCTATTAAGTGTATGATATCAATTTTACACAAACAGAAACTGTTTTATTGAAAACACTTTACGAAAGATTCCCTGTAACATAACTTAACAATACTTAACAATAAACAAATATTATACGGCAGCTATTCTTCTTAATTTAAATTTGAATTAAGTGCTTGTGTAAAATAACATTCACACAAATTAATTAATGTTCACTCATTGTAACTTGATGTTAGATAACAAATGAAGTCATGGCACTGTTGTGTGTGCCACGCCATCTGTCGCTCTCTCTTTGGTTTTTGGTTTTTTAATTCTATTATTTTATGCTTGTTTTGAATAATTATTGATTGTTAAATGCCACTGGTTTATACCACACTATTGAATATTTGCACGGATATGGACTCTGTTAGGAGTGGCATTAATGTCCCTTGTCGATTCCCTTCACCTGCTATCTCGCACCTCCCCGCTCACCTGTGTCGGTACCCCGCTGATCTTGCCTGGAGGCGACGGTGTTGGAGGACACATGGCAAACATGGTGGAGCAGCAGTTAGGACAAAATCTACTCTACGGTCCTCGCCTATGTGTATTGATTCCACTGAGGACTATGAACAACATATCCTTTGGCATCCTGTGAATGCATCTTATCGGTTGCTTCCACCTGTTGTTCCATGCACTTTGCGTATGCTTGCACGAGATATCTCCCTCGCATTTGTCACCATGGAGTAAATATTCTCAACCTCCGACCAATAAATCAAGCATCACAGGCTGTGGAAGCTCCAGCGCTACTGAAGGTAGCTCTGATCAATGCACGGTCAGTGGTGAATGTCATTTATACGAAATTATTTCTTCACGTCTCATTCTTTGGATATTCTATGTTTTACTGAAACTTGGATTAAGCCTGGTGGGCTTAGTGCGTTTATTGAACTGGTTCCACATGACTGCCATTTTTTTAATTCTTCTCGGCTATCAGGCCGAGGAGGGGGATTAGCGACAGTGTTTAAAAACTCTCATTTCTGCCACTGGTTAACAACCAGCCTTCATTGCACATTTGAAGTATAGTTGTTTCAGTTTTCATCAAGCAAATCAGTGGCCTTTGCCTTGGTTTATAATTCCACCTCAGGCCAAACAAAGACTTTCTCAATGAGTTTTTTGAGTTTCTTAGGGATATTGTTACCAGCCATGATAGAATCTTAATTTTGGGAGATTTTAATATCCATGTCCCACCCATAGTCAGGGGCATACCTTGAACTTAATTCTATCACGCGGACTACCTGTACTGGATATCAGTATCAGTGATACAGGCCTATCGGATCATTTGCCGATTTTGTTTTCTCTACCTTCTACTGGAAATACACACAATTATCAGCCCTGTCCAAGTCTGACTCGCATTTTTACTGACTGCTCAATCAAGGATTTTACTGCTTCATATGCTAATCTGTCCATGGACTCATGTTTAAGCCATCTTGATGCGGACAAACATTTAGACCTTTTTAATTATACCTGTTCTAATATTCTGAACGCTGTTGCTCCTCCCAAGGTGAAAAAACAGAAGCATGTCTTAAAGCCTTGGTTAGATGGTACCACTCGTTTCAGGCAGATCTGTAGCAGGGCTGAATGTAAATGGAAAACAGATAGATTGCAAGTCTCCTATGAAATTCAAAAGGATTCTCTTTCAGCGTTCCAGCAAGCTGTCACCGCTGCCAAGCGTAAATATCTCTCAGAGTTGATTTTATCTAACAGCACCAGCCCTAAAGCCCTATTTTCAATAACTTATTCTGCTCTCAATCCCAATATTAATCACTTTTCTGAGACATCAATATCTATTTTATTGCTTCAATCTCTAATGCCCCTGTCATCCCTTATATTATGTGATGCTTCCCTCTCCTCTTCTACATGGTATGACTTTGACCCTATCACCTTGCCTTCCCTAAATGAGATTGTTTCAGGTTTAAAACCTACCAATTGTCCTAAGGATGTGATTCCCACACATTTTCTTAAGCAAGTTTTTCAAGTTAGTGGCCCTGATTTGTTGTCTTTCATCAACAAATGTCTGCAAATTGTGACCGTACCTGATTGTCTTAAACATGCCTCTGTTTTGCCTCAATTAAAAGAAAAAAAATCTGGATCCTATGCTCATGAGTAATTTTCGTCCAATCTCAAAATGTCCTTTTCTTTTGAAAATTTTAGAAAAAGTGGTCCTAGGTCAACTTCAGAGCTTTCTGAATGAAAACAATTTACCTGAGAAATTTCAGTCTGGTTTTAAAGGCCATCACATTTCTGAATCTGCACTTTTAAGAGTCATGAATGATGTAATGCTCACTACTGATTCTGGGCAGTCTGTGGCTTTGGTCTTGTTAGACCTTAGCTTCGCATTTGACTTCATAGATCACAATATACTTTTATCACGCCTAAAGACATGTGTGGGTCTTCGGGGTACAGTGCTACAATGGTTCCGATCATATTTAACTAATAGGAGCTACTCTGTCTGCCTTGGCCCCAACTCCTCTTCTGATATTCTTTTAAGCTCTGGTGTCCCTCAGGGCTCTATTCTTGGATCGGTACTGTTTAACCTCTATATGCTCCCTTTGGGTACTATTTTATCTAGACATAGCTTATCTTATCATCTGTATGCTGACGACACACAAATGTATTTGCCTTTAAAACGTGACAATAGGTTTGCCTATTTTAGACTGCCTGGACGAACTAAAACTCTGGCTTGCTAGTAATGTTTTAAGTCTTAATGAAAACAAGACTGAAATTATTTTGTTTGGCTAAAATGACCATAGTATTCATGACCTCAATTTGATACTTTGTTACCATACAGTACCAACTGTGTTTGGAATCAATGCAGCAAATATGTGCTGTGGTGAAGTCTTGCTTTTACCATCTTCGTCTTTTAGCAAAGGTTAAGCCTTTTTTGTCTGCTAAGAATTTTGAAATTGCCATGCATGCTTTCATAATGTCACGATTAGATTATTGTAACTCTTTGTATATTGGTGCCCCCCAGACATGTGTCGCATGATTGCAGTTGGTTCAAAATGTTGCAGCTCGGCTCCTTAAAGGGAAGCATTAGTGTGAACATATTACACGGGTCTTGATTTCACTGCATTGGTTACCGGTCAAATATACAATTTGTTTTAATGTTTTGCTATTTGTTTTTAAGTCCCTATGGAATCAGGCTCCACAGTATTTAGCAGAATTACTACATCCGTCCACACAGTCTAGATTACTCAGATCAAGTAACTCTGATTTAATCTTTTGCAGTAATCGGCCCTAGGTCATGGAATAGCCTTCCAAATTACATCAGATCTGCTCAAATCCTGTCAGTTTTTAAATCTGCTTTGAAAACTCACCTTTTCTCCAAAGCATTCAATATACCTAAATTTCATTTTGTATGTGTATTGTATTTTTATTGTTGCTTTTTTAAAGCACTTTGGTCAACACTGGTTGTTTTTAAATGTGCTATATAAATAAATTTGTATTGTATTTGTATTGTATTGTATGTATATGAATGGTATCTTATTGTAAAGCCTTACCAAACTATACAGGACTTTATTTGACTGAACTTTTATATAATCTTTATTTTATTTAAACTGAACAAACCATATTCATAAACTAAGACTGCTTTTGTGATTGACCAATTTAAAAGAAACAAACATTAACCATACATTTGTTCTCTTACACACATATTTTGGTTACACAGGTCATTTACAAGCCCCTGGTGTGTGAAAATAGTACCCTATTATGTCCTATTTTAAACACTGTAGGAGCATTAAATAGTTAATAAAGAAGCGTTATTCTGATACTCACGTTAGCATTAGACAGGCTTATGCTAACAATTGACTAAGGAAATGGCAATGTTTATTTCAATCTTTTGACATAAAACCTCAATGACAACGCTTGCATATGGGTTACTTGTGATCAGTGATGTTGCTTTGTAATTGGCCAGAAAAACAATATACTTCCACATGTGGCTCTTTCCTCCTTTCTTTTCAGTGTGCGGATTCATATCCACCTCATCAGCAGCATCACTGTTCGCCATGTCTCTGTGCTTTTAAGAAGAAGACGCAACTGATAGCGCAGCAAGAACTGGGTTGACTGGGTGCTTAGTACCACCGGTACTTCAGAAATCCTGGTACCGTAACATTTAAAAAATTTTAGTACCAAAGTACCAGGTCTTTTAACAACACTATAAGAGACTTTGCCTTTTAATATTGCGCTCTGTGCCTGAGGTGGAAACCAGGGATGTTGGAGAGGGAAATCATGCAGGCGACATTGCGTAACTGTAATCCCCGTATTGTTAGCCTGCTGCAGAGCAAAGTGACCACCATAGGTGAGCTGGTAAGTATTGGTACATTGGTGGAGAGGGATTTTCATGCAGCCAATGAATTTCGGCAGAAACAAAACCCTAATCCCCTACCAAAACAGACAAAGGAGAGTAAAAGACCCACCAGCCTCAAAATTGCTCAGGCTAGCCCTTCTCTCTTGGTGGTACAGCTCACTCTGAACCAAGTCCATTCTACTGCTGTTATCAACACAGGCAGCACATTCTCTCTCATAACCGAAACCCTGTGGAGGAGGATAAAGAGGCTGGCAGACAAATGGCGATCAGCTACGGGGCAGGACTTCTAATTAGCAAACAAATTCACACAGACAGCAATAGGTAAGACATTTGCCCAGGGTTCATGACAGGGAGTAGTGTCTGAGATTTGTTTTTTTATTATGAGAAACTGTGATCTTACCTTTCCCTGTTTGCTAAAGCTGGATTATATAACTGAGGCTAGTTTACAGATTAATTTCAGCCAGTGCTCATACACCATCCCAGGTAGGGAAGAACAGCATTTTCCACTTCACACCTTCCCAAACTGGCAGGATTCCCTTTATGTGGCCAATCCATTGCCCCAGGTGACATAATCCACCAAAACCACCATCTCCACATTAGTAAACATCTCAGAAGAGAATAAATACCTGCTACCTGCTGTTTTTGAATTTGGCCTACAGTTTGCACAGATTGAATCAGCCACACAAATTCAAACCTCATATTTTCACCACGGGTGAGAGACCCATTAGAAAGAAAGCTTACCTAGTTCCGGGCTACTAACCGCACATTGTGGAGGAAGAAGTCAACAAGATGTTGGCTGAAGGGATCATCAGACTATCCACCTCTCCATGGGCTGCCCCTGTGGTGCTGGTGAGGAAAAAGCATGGCAGGACATGCTTCTGTATAGATTTTTGCGGCCTGAACAGCAAAAGCTGGATGGCCTCCCTATGCCTCAGGTCCATGAAATCTTAGAGGCTCTCCATGGTGCCGCTGTATTTAGTACGACAGACCGACAGTGTGGTAATTGGCAGGTGGAAATGCATTCTGAAAGCATTCCACAAACAGCTTTTGTCAATGAAAACAACCAATATGAGTTTCTCCGTCTCCCCTTTGATCCTAAAAACGCTTTGGATAAGTGCTTTTTAGGCCTGGCTGGTTGGTATCCCACTTCTCAGAGCGTGCTGCCCTTTTGCACACCCTGAAGAAGAAAGGAGCACAGTGGATATGGATCTTTGGTTGCCAGCCAGCCTTTAAATATCTAAGAACAACTCTCCAGGGTATGCCAGTTTTAACCACCCTAGACTTCAGCCGCCCCTTTAAGGTACAGACAGATGCCAACAACATTGGTCTAGGGGCTGGGCTTATCCAAGATCACGAGGATGGGAACATGTGATCGCTTTTGCCTCCCGTTTGCTGCACTGAGTTGAGGGTAAGTACTCAGGTTCAGAGAAGGAGTGTCTGGCTGTGGTGTGGGCTGTAGAGCGGTGGTGACAATATCTAGAGGGAAAAGCATTCACGGTCATTATGGATCATGCTGCTCTAACCTGGGTGTTTAATCAATCCAACCCTTCCTCACGCCTTACATGGTGGGTATCAAGGTTACAGGCTTTTGATTTCAAAATACAGTATCGTAAGGGTCAGTGAAACACTGTACCAGACTCCTTGTCACATCGTTGGGAAGGAGAAGTCACCAATGCCCACCTGGCTGTGCACCAAGGAACGGACCATCAGTGGTGTCTTACATGGGATTGGGAGGAGCTGGGGAAGGCACACCAGGCACTGTGGAAAGAAGCAAGGTCAGACACAGCAGTCAACAAAATACACTACTGTGTGATCAACTAATTTCTGAATTGCAAGATCCCCAAACAGACTGTGTCACATGCCAGAAATACAAACCCTGTTTCAATAATAATGGGGTTAACTTCAAAGTACACCAGTGGTGGAACCTGGCTTTATGTTGAGGGTAGACGTTATGGGTTTATTTCTCCGCTCATCCCGGCTAGTGTCTGTCGACTACTGTAGTAAGTGGGTTGAGAGGTTCCTGTAATGAACAGCCAAGGTTCACAATCTCGCCAACTTATTGAACAGGGAGATTTTTACCCAGTGGGGCACGCCAGCTTCCCTGGTTTCTGACAGGGGCCCGCAATTCACGTCCTGACTGCTTCACTCCATTTGCAAACAGTGGGGTGTAACTCAAAATCTTACCATGGCCTACCTTCCCCAGACAAACAGAACATTAAAATTCATGATTTCTGTCTTTGTGAAAACCAATCAAAAACATTGGTACCAATGGCTGACAGAGCTCCGTTTCGGCATCAACACGGCCTGACAAGAATATACCGGTTACACTCCGGCCAAAATAGCACTGTGGCGGAAGCTTAAAGGACCTCTCACCTGACCATCCTGGTTATGCAATGGTGGAAAGACAGGAGGAGCTGTTCCAGGTCATCCGAAGCAATGTAGCCCATTCCCAGGAGTGACAGGGGACATATTATAACTCCCAAAGACGGGCAGTCACCTACGAGGTGTGCGATCACGTGTGGGTCCGTACCTTTCCCCGGTCTCGAGCAGAGAATACAACAGGCTGGTTCATTTACAGTCCACATGGCTAACATAAAACCTTTTTATGGTGTGGCTACACCTTCTTCTGAAGGGGGGAGGGTGTAAGAGTGCATGCCCAGTTACCGGCTCCTGGACAGCGGTTGCGCTATGGGGAGCTTTCCCATGATTATATAAAAGATGAAGAAAGGCTAGGCTAATAGGTTTCTCAGGTCTTGTTTCTCAAATAATTCAAACCATAATGCAGGATCCGTTTGTGTCCTTTTCGCATGTGAGCACATTTTGTTATTTGTGAAATGTTATGCTCGCCGAGGCATTTCCCATGTACGTGATGTAAGATGTTATAATTACGGGTACTCCTCCTGCGGTGTTATGTGGGAGGGGTTCTTTTGTGTTTCTATACTGTCTGTGTTGTAGGGGTGTGGCCAACCGTGAATACAATATTCGGAATAGCACAAATAATGTGTTTTATACAGTATTCGGACAAATAATTTTTTAAATATTTGTATTCGGGAATCCCGCCCCCATCCCCAGTCACATGCTTGCGTCATTAGGGCACTCATTCTGCGATCAGAAAGTCATGGGTTGATCCCCTAGACCGCAAGGTACCTCTGAGGTACCCTGAGTAAGGTACCATCCCCACACACTGCTCCCTGGGTGCCGTGTTCCTGGCTGCCCCAGCTTCACTTGGTGAATGGGTTAAATGCAGAGGATGAATTTCGTGTTGTCTGCACTGTGTTGCAAAACAAGAGATTGTGTTGACTTACAGAGGACTGTATTGTATGTGTGTCAGCCACAGACAGAAAGAAAAAGACTCTGTGACACTTTTGGGAGGGGAAAACATTGGACTGAGAAAACAGGGGTGTTGTTTTGATGGGGAAATGGTTGCAGAATAAATGGATATACACTAATCATATAAATGTGTCTCTTGTGGTCCATGTAATCCTGGTCTGGTAACGGCTACTTGGTTGTCTAGCTGCAACTGAGGAGTTTATTACAATACGACATAATGAACATACATTAGGCAGTTATTGAATGGTCTGGTCTTGGATTTGGGATATGGGAGAAATGGATATGTGTAAAGCCCTGAATGATTATCAAATTTTATTATGGCCAGATGACTGGAAAGGAGCAAATTCAAAACAGCAAGATATCGAATGCTCCAACTCAGCAGTTGTGAGAACCTACTGACGTATTTGTGGACCACTCTTATAAGGCAGTGGTATTTCCTGATAGCAGTGCAATCTTTTACCAAGACTGTTCACCACTGCCATATTGCACATTGTTTGTGAAATATTTGAGGACATGAAAAATAAATGCAGAAATATACCCAATGATTACACTCATCATTTACTGTCAGAACTGTACTGCCACTGGAAGCAGGGTTCTCCATGCTTCATCATCAGTGTCTGGTTCTGTGCCTATCAAATTGAATGTCTGAATGATGGTGCCCAGATTAGATCAGATAATAACTACATAAAGGAGCTGTCTTCCTCAGGGAGAAATATGCTTGCTGAAGAGATTCATTCTGAAAGATATTATGCTGGAGAGACCATTCTGGGAGGAAATTTAGGCATGCAGAGTACAGTGCATTAATTGGGGACCCAAGGTCTTTAATGAAACCAAAACTGTGTCAACAGGTTTTGATCAATACTTGATGAACTAGAGTAATCACCAACATTATTAAGTATTGCCAATAAAATTAATAAATCACATTTTGATTTCAAATAGGTAGGACAAATTCAGTGAGTAAAAATGTCTCTCTAAGTTCTCTAGAATGTCTACACACCTAACTCTCTGTGAAGACAAGTAGCCTAATGATAAGTTGTAAGTCCTTTTTAGAAGTTGAACGCAGATATAGCTGTTCTGTGTCAGGTTTCTCAAAATTACAATTGGCCCACCGCCAAATGCCTGAAATGCCAGTCCAGTCCCTTACCACTGTCCCTTACTTAAAACATGCCCGAAAGCCCCTGAAAAAGCATGAATCTTAAAGTAGCTGCATTCCATTCCAGCACCCCCAAAATGGGCACAGAGATTGACAAAATTCAACATTTCAGTCATCTCTTGAAATGGTTGGGCAAACATGGATTGTTCGATAAATGCTATGAAGTTTTATCTTTTTTTTTTCATTTCAAATCAAATGTGCCCGAGTACCAAATAAAATAATAAAAACAGTGACACTTAGTGAAACACAGTGTCTTATGCACTGCAGTTTAGAACCGAGTTTCCTGCTAAAAAAAATGGCTACATAAAATTCAATAATCATAAATTCTAAACAAAGGTAAAGTTTGCTTCCAAAATGCAATTTTGAAATGCACATTGATATATTGGTATTGTGAATAATTGTTTTGCCATAATGCTTTAACTAATCTCTCGTAATATTTTCCATCCATGGCAAAGCCTAAAAACTTTGTAGGAACCCTTTTGTCACACCTCCGGGTCTATCCAACACCATGGCATATTCATCATCAGCAATAAATCATTTGTCAGCAATAATTAATCCCCAACTCTACACAAATTCTAATTTGGAATAAATATAAAACTCAACTGTATATCAAGCTCACCTCTCATAACCTGGAACAAAAATGATGTTGTGCTGGATGTGCATTGCAGTGACAGCAACACTATTATTTTTTTGAAAGTATAAAAATCTGACACCTATCACAAAGTAGAAACTCATGACGTACAACTAAAGCTTCTTTTAAATTTGTATTCTTGTTCATCAAAAAGCAGATGGGGTTGTGTTTAATGTAGCTGCTGGACTGCAGTGTGCAAGTTAAAGGCAAGGGGCAGCCCAGAGAGTTTTCCATTACTTCCTCTCACTCTCTTTATCTCTTTCAGTCATTTGATTGCATTTCTTGGCTGCTGCTTCAGGAGCTGCTAGCCTCCAGTTGTTAACACTATGAGGAGATGCTGCATCAAGCAGATGAGGTTGAGCTGGGTGGCAAAATGGCTGATCAGCCAGATAAAGCACCTGAAGTGGTGACTAATAAGCATTGGTACCAAAGTGTAGAAGAAACACTTTTGCAAATGTTTTGTTTTATCCTCCACCATGAACCCTCATCTCAGTTTTGTGCAGTTTTTTTTTCTTTTGCTGACAGAGATTTGTGGTTGAAAATTTACCTTTGTGTGTGTCAGTGTTTGAGTGACCAAGAGATTCCTATATCAAGCAGTTTACAAATACTGTATATCTGAAAAAAATATACAGTATAATCCCTTATTTATGTCTCATGCAAATGAAGCACTACAAGGTGATGTGAGAATTATTTGCTTTACATTTTTATTTCAAGTTTTGCACGTCCTTTAACTGCTGCTTTCGGACAGCTCATTATGACAAATGAAGCAAGAGGAGATATGTTTTCCATTGCATGAACATCAAAGCACAGTGAGGTTTGCCAATATTGTACCCAGTATATTGTACACAGAGGGCATGAATATGTCTCAGGCCTAATGCAGGAAAATCTCCACAGGAACACTAAGTGAAAAGGGAGTATTGGAAGAGAGAGAGACAGAAAGAAAAAGTGTATGTGTGTGTGTATGAGATAGCGAGAGAGCAAGATGAGAAAATCAGTCAATTTGAGAGTGAGAGAGAGAGAGAGAGAGAGAGAGAGAGAGAATGAGAATGAAGGGGAGGTCTTTCTTTAAATTGTGATTTGTCAGACAGTGTACAGCATAATGATGAAGCATTATGCGTGAGTCCTTATGTAAACCGCCTCCACAATCGTGCTGCCTTTATGTAAGCCCAGAGAGAGAGAGAAGAGACAGAGAAAGAAAAAATAAGAAACATAGAAAAAAAATGGAGAAACCACACTTCACTCTAGATCTGATTCGATCTTTGCTTATTACACTTATCCTGCAGTCAACTTCAGAGTTTCACAGCTGGAAGTTTCATGACACCCCTACACGTACACACACACGTCCACAACAAGCCTGTTTTAGAAAAGGCACTTCACAAAAAAAATAGCAGTTTTTATTCCTAGTCTTTTTTGTCCTTAAACATTCACTCAGTCACAAATGGCCAGAATTTCGTGATCCCATTTGCACTCGGTTGGCATGACAACCAGTTCCTCTTAGGAAAGCTCTTGGCAGTAACCAAGAATGTGAACTGTTTGCTTGTACATAGTGGGTATGTATAAAAGGTCAATGAGTTTCAGGACTGACAAATTCTCTTTCATCCAGTGCTACACTGATATTTTTGGATTTAAAGTCAAGAGGAACGCAAAAGAATCGTCAAAGGATCTGTGGGAAATGGTATATAAGGGATTTAAGAAAATATCAAAGCAATTGAGAATACCAATCAGAAGTGGAAAATGTGGGGTTCTGTTAAAACCCAAACACATAAGGTAGACCAAATAAAATTTCAGCCTCAACTGCCAGGAAAATTGATCAGGATTCAAAAAAATCCACAAAGAACTTCAGGTGCAATACAGGACTCTCTGAAAATATGTGGTGTGTCTGTTTTAAGATGCACAACAAGGAGGTACTTGAAGAAAGATGGGCTGCATGGCTGAGTTGCCAGAAGAAAGCAATTACTACACAAAAGCCACAACGTATTCGACTTACAGTATGCAAAACAGCTCAGAAGCAAGCCTCAAATGATCTGGCATAAAATCATTTGGAGTGATGAAACTAAAATTTAACTTTTTTGCCACAACCATAAATGCCATATTTGGAGAGGAGCCAACAAGCCCTATGATGTTAGGTACACCATTCAGTCTGTGAAACACGATGGTGGATCGCTGATGTTTTGGGGATGTTTGAGATACAAAGGCATAAAGCATTTGGTCAGAACTTATGGCAGGATGAATGCTGTTAGTTATTCAAAAACTCATCAGTCCAAAAGCTGTACACGGGACGTACTTGGACATTCCAACATGACAGTGATCCAAAACAAAAGGACTAGTCAACTTGTCATTGGCTAGGGCAAAATAAAATGAAGGTTCTGGAGTGGCCATTTTAGTCTTCTGATCTCAGTATCATTGGGCCACTCTGGAGAGACCCCAAACATGCAGTTCATGCTAGACAGCCCAATAATTTACAGGCACTGGAGGCTTATTCGCTGGAAGAATGGGCAGCCGTACTGTCTGAGAAGATAAAAAGCCTTATTGAAAACTACCACAAAACACTTCAAGCTATCATTGATGGTAAATGGGGCAATACTAGGCAACGTTAGGCAACAGGATGCTGTTGAGACTTACGCCACTCCGTATGGCTTGTTTTTATTAGTGTTATAAATATATATATGATTTATTATAAATATCTATCCTTTCAAAAAATAGTACTATATTGGTCTGTGAGCTGCCTCTCTGGCACCTGGTGTGTGAAATCGCTCTGGTGTTGTGCTGAATTCAGCCCCCCTGACGTCAGAAGCCACCCCTGCGCAGGCACTTGCATTATAAGATGTTCGGCGTAAATCCACAATTACAGGTGCAATTACTTACTTTATGCTGTTTTTACTCATTCATATATTTACTAAGTTGTTTTGGTCTTCACAACTAGTACTTGTAGTACTTCCCCTGACGCTCTTAGGCCCGTGCCACGTTGTGCCGGACAGCCTGGACCAGCGCCTCCTGCCTCTCCACCCTCGGATATGCTGGATGGTCAGGCGGGACGTTTTTTTCCAGCAGCCTCTCCATCGGCCCCATCAACGTTCTCCCCAGCGCAACTTCAGCTGGGGCATAGCCGGTGCCTTTCATGCCAGGCGGAGTTGAGGGCAAATCGGAACTCAGGTAACCACTGGTCCCAGTGTCTGTTTCCCCTGATGTATCCAGATCTCATTAAATTTAAGGACCGATCTGTCCTTTCAGTGAGGTTCGTTTGCGGATGGTAGGCAGTGGTGAGTTTCTGCTCGACATCACACTGGTGACAGATGGAATGAAGAAGCTGAGAGGTGAATTGTAGATCTCGGTCAGATACAAGGTAGGCGGGGGTACCCCAACGGTTGAAAATTTATTTTATTCAAATGTTGGCTATTGTAGAGGCTGTGGCCACACGCAGAGGAAACATCTCCATCCACTTACTGCAGTAGTCTACTACAACTAGGAGATGTTTGTTCAGTCGGGAAGACCGAGGAAAGGGCCCAGCATGTACCTTGACTCCACCACTGGTGTACTTTTCAGTAGGCCGCCCAGCTTACTTATGCAGGGTTTGTGCACCTGGCAAATGGTACAGTTTTTACAATGTTCCCAAATGTCTCTACGGATCTCTGGCCAGTATGCTACCTCTAGTAACCTCCTTAGGGTTTTCATCCTCCCCATATGGCCGCTGAGAGGGTTGTCATGGGTGTACTGGAGGTATTGTGCCTGCAAGAGTGTAGGGATGACTAGCTGCAGATGACCACCGTCACCTGTTTCGGGGAGTCTTTCTGTACAGGTATTTATTTATAAGGCAGAAATGATTTCGATTGATATCTGGATTAGGACTTTTAGCCTCCGTCCACAGTGACAGTAGTTTTTCATCAGTTCTTTGGGCCTTCTCCAACTCACCCCAGTCACTAGTCAGGTCCCACTTCTGGTCGGCGCTCTGGTGCATGCCCAGGGGTGCACAGGTGGTACCCTCCTCCGAGCAGCACGAGAGTGCATGAGGTACAGTGTTAAACTGCCCCGTCCAGTACTGTACCACATATTCGAAGGCCTGCAGTCGGAGTACCCATCTAGTGAGGTGAGAGGATGGGTTGGGATGGTTAAACACCCACGTTAAGGTTGCATGTTCAGTTAAAATAGTGAATGGCTTACCCTCCAGATACTTCCTCCACTTTTCCACAGCCCATATCACCGCCAGACACTCTTTTTCGGAGGCGGAGTACCTACCCTTGGCCCCTTGGAGCAGCCGGGACGCATAGGCCACGACATGCTCTCCGTCATCGTGTTCTTGGGTAAGTACTGCCCCCAGACCCAAGTTTCTGGCATCGGTCTGGACCAGGAAGGGTCGATTGAAGTCAGGAGGTGTTAAAATGGTGCACTTTGTAGGGTTTGCTTCATGTCCTCAAAGGCGGTTTGGCAGTCTGCTGTCCATCTCCACACTGCTCCTTTTTTCTTCAGGGCATGCAAAGGAGCAGCACGTTCTGAGAAATGGGGGATGAACTGGTGGTACCAGCCTGAGAGTCCCAAGGCGTTGCACGTCTTTGATGTTACGTGGGACAGGTTAAGACTGTACAGCATCTACTTTGTCCTGCTCTGTCCTAATCCCCTCCTCTGATGTTAGATGACCTAGAAAGGAAAGAGAACCTTGACACAATTTGCACTTTTTCAGGTTGAGGGTGAGGCTGGCCGCATCCAGCTGGGAGAACACACTCTGTAGTAGGTGAGTTTCGAGGTCTCTGGAATACACTACAATATCGTCAATGTACACAAAGCAATATTTACCAATCACTTCAGATAAAAGGATGTTAATTAACCTCTGAAATGTGGCTGCAGCGTTTTTAAGTCCAAATGGAAGCCACTTGAACTCATATTGATTGTGTTTAGTAACGGAAGCTTTTTTTGGGATGCTTTCTGGGCTCATTTACACCTGCCAGTATCCACTCCATAGATCAAGAGTGCTAAAAAACGCCACCCCGTACTGAGATTCTAGCACCTCATGAACCTGCGGCATCGGAAACCCATCCAGCGGTGTTTTGCTGTTCAGGGCCCTGAAGTCCACGTAGAAGTGGGTTCCCCCGTCCTTCTTCACCAGTACCACCGGTGAGGCCCATGGTGATGTGGATGGATTGATGACAACGTTGAGCCAGCATCTGACTGATTTCCTCCTCCACAATCTGCTGCTTATGTACAGGTACTGGGTAGATTTTCTTATGGATGCGGATCTCGTCGGTGGTGTGGATTTGGTGGCTGATGATTTTGGTATGTCCGATGCCATCTGTACACAGCCTGGGCCAGTCCTCTAGCATCTCTTGCAGCCGCTCTTTGCCTTCTGTAGGTATGTCAACTTGGCTGACTAAGGAGTGGATTAAGTCATTCACTGCACTAGACACCTGTGGTAATGGATCGACCAGGTACAGAGTTATTCTGGGAGGAGGGGTGGTGCATAGTGGAAAAGGCTCGTTTTCCCTACCTGGTGTGCTGAAAGTGTGCTCCCCAAAATTGATTTGAATGTTGGACCCCATTTGAAAAGTCGAGCCCCAACACACAAGGGAAAGTAAGGTCTTTGTCCTTCATTACAAAAAAAGTGGTAGAGGAGTTAAAACCTAGCAGTACACAAAAAGCCTGTATTTTTCCTAGAGCTACCTGAACTACCCCATTAGCTAAGGTGAAGGACTGCCCTCTAGCGGATTGCCAGCACTCATTCAGCTTTCTGATTTTTCTCCACAGCGCCTCGGAGATGAGGGAGAAAGTGCTCCCAGTATCAATAATGGCCATGCACGGAACGCTGTTGATGGTTAACGGTAAGGAAATTAGGGAAGGACTGGCTTGGGAAAGACCAAGGGCGGCTGTTGAAGCCTTTTTAGGTTCTTTATCCGCTTTAGAGGTTGGTGGGGTTCGTTGCTGCTGTTGGAATTCTTTTTCTGCATTAAAATCTCGTTCCACCAGCGTACCCAGCTGCACCAGCTCGTCGATAGTGGGAATGGTGCTCCTCAGTATGCAGGCGATCCAAGGGTTGCAGTGGCATAATGTGGCCTGCACTATTTATTTCTCCATCATCTGCGGCTTCCACCTCATTCACAGAGCACGGTACTGGAACGTGAAATCTCAAATACACTCATTGGGTCGTTGGGTACACTCTCGGATCCTCCTCTCTGCCTCAATGTCATGGTCCTTGGCCAAGAGTGCTCTTAGGAGAGCCGTTTTGAAGCTAACCCAGTCTTTAATGCGGCGTTTTTCTGCCAACCACCAATCTTTAGTGGTCTTAAATAACACAGAAGGTAGGGTAGCTAATACCTCACTCTGAGACATGGGACGGATGACTAGTAATTCCTCGCACCATTCAATAAAACTTATTTGGTCTTCCCTTCTGAACCACCAAAATGGGGAAAATCAAGTTTGCTTTGAAAATGGGACAATGCGTGCAGCTGCTCAGGAATGCAGGTGGAGAGGAAACAGAACGAGCAGCGTGGAAAGGGGCAGGAGTTACGGGTTGTATGGAGTGGACACAGCTCTAGGTATTGCACCAATTCATGCATGCTATCATAGATTGGCCCACTTCCCGCATCTGTGACTTGCATTCCTGTTTCACATTCTGACATACCTGTTGGATGACGGCATGTGCGTTCTCAATCTGCTGCTGTCAAGTCTGTGGCGTGCTGTGTGCGGATTTGTCTCAGCTGGTTTTCCAATTCACTCACCCTTCTGTCAAACTTTTCTTCCAGAATCTGAAGAGATCCCTCCAGCTGGCTGAGACGAGTAGCGAGCACGAAAGTGACGAGACTCGGCTCCTCCTCGGTGGAGGTGGCGGTGGGGGCAGCTCCTCTTTGGGCTCGATGAGAGTTCGCTCCATCGCGTTAGCTCCCTCCATCTCCCTTTCCTCCTCTTCAGACCCCTCTCCCTTGGACTCAAGGTACAGGCTGCTGAGGGTGCTGATGAGGTCCTGTACTGGTTCTCGCCGTGTCACGAAGGGCCCTGCGGTGAAATCGGCTGGCCGTGGAGTGTCTGGCTGCTCTTCGTCTCGCTCCTCGAATGCGTCCATATTGGCAGGTTTTATTGTTTGGAGGACACTCATGGGCTGACTGGATTAACTGGCAGGCACAAAAAAATTATTTTTGGGTGCTTAAACGGATGTGGGTAATGTTGAAGCTAATAACTGGAAAGCTAAGCTATGGCTAACAGCAGCAACATTACAAGGAACACCGTGAAAAGGTGGTCCCTGTTTGGGCGCCACTGTAACATACCTGCCTCTTTTCAGGCTGCTGTTAACAGATCTGATAGGTCAGGCAATAAACCACCAGACAAATTACTGTCATATCCACACAATTTATTATATCAATATATCAAACAACCATACAAGTAAGGCTGCAACAACAAATCGATACATTCGATAATTATCGATAATGGAATTCGTTGTCAAAGAATGCCGTTATCGATTAGTTGGTCTGCTCACGTCACTGGGGAGTGGGACCACAAGTTGCACAAATACACAAAAATACACTCCGATACACAGCCGCTCGCAAAGGAAGTTACAGAAGCGTCTGCAGGAAAGTCCTCCAAGGTATGGGAGCAATTTGCTTTAAACACCACTAAGACGATGCTGACCTGCACACACTGCAAGACCGAGCTTTTGTGGCATGGTAGTACAACAGTCATGCATGAACACTTAAAAAGAAAACATGTTGGTGTTCTGGATGGTGAAACATCAGCAGGTTAAGTAAAAACTGTATCTCTTTTTCGTGTAAAAGTTGTATAGTTTAAGTGCTTTTGTTTAAACTGTTTGCTAACTTCGGGACAGTCACACCAGATCTGTTCACTAGATCTGTTCACTTGCTACTCGCTAGCATCACATTGCACAATCACCTCATGAGCAATAGTGATTGGTTAAATGGCGCTACTTTGGATTAACTTAAATTACACGGTGCGAGTAACAGTAGAATATTACATTTAGTGATTGTTGTGGTTTTCTATTTGTCACGGCGAACACACATGAGGACATTCTTTCGAGCGATATAGTTCCATTAGTCACCAAGCAGGGAATTTCACCGAGCTTGTTTGCCACTAGCAGTGACTCGAACACAAAAACAGAAACAAAAAGCAGACAGGGATGAGGTCCGTTTATCTCTACCCTCGTGTTCCCTGTTCCGAGTTCTTTCAGACGAACCCAGAGTTTCTTGGGTCATGGGAGCCGTTCGAAAATTCGCAGCTAGAACAAAATCAAGAGGCATGGACCCCAACCACCGTTAGGCTAGAATTTCTAACCCACTGAGTTTCTAGGCCGTTCAGGCTCCACACTCCCAGATCACAAACAGTACAGGAAATGGGTGGACACGCAATGACAATCGGGGACGACCGGCTTATAAACGCCTCTCACTCACACACTCACCAATCACACCACGCTACACAATTACACACTCAGGACTTGCAGTAGACACAGGTGGACTTGTTGTTTGGCAGCTAGCAACCCATTCAGCTGGCAATAATGCAGGAGTGCCTACACCTGGGTTGACTAGCTGTCAAACGACCAAACATACTTAATTCCTGACGTCATCTGACAGTCCTGGGCCGTAATTCCCCTCGGACAAGGAACTCCTAGATGGGCGTGACCGAGCGAGTACCATTGTCACAGTATTAGCTTTTTGCATTTCTAGAGATGGCCCCTCCCCTAATCCAAGATGGCTTCTCCCTAATCCAAGATGGCTGCAGATGTGTTTGTCCGGTATTTTTGGTGTTTATTTTTGTGAAACATACAGCATATTGATTGACTTGTGAGTGGATTACTGAACCATTTGTTGAGTTTACTCATTGCAACCTGATTACTCTTCTGGATTACAATAGTACAGTTTGTTATATCTTCTGACAATGCTGGGGCAATCATTTGGTAGGTACAACTGCATTTTTACCTTGGGAGTGGGAGTAACTGGCACTGGCCTAACAGATTTGGTGCTTTCTTTAAAGCTGGGTTGGCGGAGTTTGTTGTGTAGCATAGCTAAATGTGGTGTTGTAGCCATTTTGTGCCAGGGTAGACACAACAGGGCCTCCCTCTTCCCTGACTACTTACAACAAAGCTGCTGGTTGCCTTTGTTGCCGCTACAACCATCAGGCTCCCACCTGTCATCAGCCTCAGCTGTCTCACTGTAGTTCGTCTCAGCTGCCTCCATCTTCATCAGGTTCCACCTGATTCAAATGTGGCTATTTGCACCTTTATCAGGCTAAAGCCTGCCACAGACACAGCTGGGCTGTCCCCTGCTGCTGCTGCTGCTTCCTTCCCCTCTGGGCTGATGCCTGCTGCTGCCTCCATGCCCACTGCGCTGACGCCTGCTGCTGCCCCCATCACCTCTGGGCTGACGCCTGCTGCTGCCCCCATCACCTCTGGGCTGACGCCTGCTGCTGCCCCATCACCACTGGGCTGATATTGGTATTGAAGGGTATAATGTGTATCGCTCAGACCGTCCAAAAAAGGGGGGAGGTGTTGCTATTTATATTAAATGCAAGTAGTGTAATGTTAACATAGTGCTCTCAAAATCCATGAGTAAACAATGAGTTTTTGGCATTAAGCCTTGAATTGTCCAAAAACCACAATATCAGGGTGGTTGGTTGTTATAGACCTCCTTCTGCAACAAATGACACTATATCTACTTTATCAAATTTGCTAAGGCAAGTTATCAGCAAAGAGACTATTATTGTTGGTTATTTTAACTGGGATTGGCTGAGGGCTGCATCAGATGCATTTAAAGAGCAGTGTGATACACTAAATCTAACTCAATTAATCAACACTCCTACTCGAACCAATTCTAAATGTCCAGAGAAATCATCATTAGTTGTTATCATATTAACTAATGCCCCTTCTAAATTCTCTGCAGTAGGTGTTTTTGCTAATGATGTGAGTGATCACTGTGTGATTGCTGCTGTTAGGGACATGAAGGTGCCCAAGTCAACACCACGTCGTGTTGAAAGGCGAAATATGAAGATGTTTGTTGAACAAGGTTTTTTACATGATTTATTTATTTTTGATTGGAGTCGAATTGCCCTAATTGATGATGTGGAAATTGCCTTGGACTTTTTTCTGAAGAGTTTTCTGGAAATTCTTAATAGACATGCACCTATACATAAATTTAGAATCAAAGGATGGGGTAATCCCTGGTTTACTTCAGAGATTTCTAATCTACTTCACGAAAAAAATATGGCCTGGGCAAAAGCAAGGAGATCAGATGCTAAGGATGACTCCCTCCTTTTCAGACAGTTGAGAAATCGATTCACCTCATTATTTAGAAAAGCAAAAGCTGAATTTTATCTGTCTGAAGCCACTAATAATTTAAATGACCCCCTAAAATTCTGGCAAACCATTAAGTCACTATTTACATCGACTAAACCAACAGGTCTTCCTCTGTCTTTGGTCAAAAATGGTGTGACTATATCTGATAAAGTAGAAATGTTCAACTGTTTCAATGAACATTTCATATCTTCTGGGAGCTTGTTTGACACTGCTGCACCCATTGGGTTGGAGCCTGTATTTGACGTTTGTACTGCTCTTGACAAGAGTTTCAGTTTTATCCCCCTTGTCATTGCTAAGGTTCACAAAGCTCTGAAAGAATTAAATCCTCGAAAACCTGCTGGCCCAGATAATTTAGAGCCTTTCTTCTTGAAATTAGCAGCAGATTTTATAGCTGAACCTGTCACACATTTTTTATCTTTCACTGGTCACAAACATAGTTCCCAAGGTATGGAAATCTGCTTATGTTTTACCACTTTTAAAAGGAGGTGAT
>JBBMFX010410624.1:0-17756 GCA_037832545.1 Rhabdalestes septentrionalis
GTAAGGGTAGAGGATGCAGAAGTTAGGACTAGGTGGAGACAGATGATTCGCTGTGGCGACCCCTGAAGGGAAAAGCCAAAAGAGGAAGATGTGAGATTTATATATTGTTTAATATTTAAGAGAATATAAAAATAGGTAATTACACACAGTTCTTCAGATAGTAGTAAATATCTTAAAGTATCTCAAATACAATCTTACCAAGAGGCTTGGAAGATGTGTAGAATTATATATTAAATATCTTTATCTGAGTGTTATCTGGATCTTTTAGTGTATCTTCTAAATTATTGTAGTATTAGTAGTAAAAACTAAAGTAGTAGTTGTAGTAGTAGTAGTAGTAATAGTAGTAGTAGTAGTGGTAGAAGCAGCAGTAGTAATAGTAGCAGTAATAGTAGCAGAAATATAAGCAATAGTGTTATTACTAATAACTGTAGTAGTACTAGTAGTAGTACGAGTAGTAGCTGTAAAAATAGTGATAGTGGCAGGGGCAGTAGTAGTAGTAGCAGTGGTATTATTTGTAGCAGTACTTCTAATAGTAATTTTAGTGGCAGTGGTGTTAGTAGTAGTAGCAGCAGCAGAAGAAGAAGTAGTAGTAGCAATAGTATTAGAAAAGAAAGCAGTATTATTAGCAGTAGTAGTAGTTGTTGTAGTGGTAGCAGTGGCAGTTGTATTGGTAGCAGCTGTAGTATTAGTAGTATTATCAATTAGTAGTTTTAGTAGTAGTAGAATAAGCAGTAGCAGTAGTAGAAGAAGCAGTAATAGTGAAAGTAGTAGCAGTAGTGTAAGCAGTAGTAATAGTAGTAGTACTTGTAATAGTATATGTTGTATTAGTAGTAGTAGTAGGAGAAGTAGCAACATTAGTATTAGTAGCAGCAGCAGTGGTAATAATAGCAGTTGTGTAGTAGTAGTAGTAGTAGTAGTGGTCGTGGTGGTAGTAGTTATATTAGTAGTAGTAGCAGTTGGACTAGTAGTCATTTTATTAGCAGTAGTGATAGTAAGAGTACAAGTATTAAACTAATTAGACATTAGTTTAGTCTTATTTAGACTAACACAAAAGGAACTAGTGAGTGAGTTTTAAGATCCACAGAAAATAAGATTTTTTGTTACTATTTACTTGAAACCTGCAGCTGAATGCTCACTTAACTGTGCCACAAAAATTAGATTTATCAGTGTAGTATTACTGTCTTGAAAGATGTCATAATATTTGATTCTGAAACTTGTTAATGTTTGCTAAGCATTCTTTAATTAGCTATCATTGTGTGGCCTTCCCTAAAGAGGGATGCTTAAATTTTGAATGTTGAAACCGACTACGCCACCCCGGGGCATAAACCGAACCAAAGCACACAGATTCGTTAAGGCAGAGTAATTCAGAGAGGCATGGATACAAATGTACAAAAAGGTTTATTTACTAAAAGAGATAAAAACAACTAACGGAACAGGCGCTCATAGTAACGAAAGAAAAGAAACAAAATTACAACAACAAAGAATCCAGGCACCGGTTCCTAGGCGGCAGGGGCAAACAAAAGAAAATAAAAGCCGTAAAAAGAAAGTGTACTTCCCACATACACACCAAATCATAATCCCAACCCCAAATCAATATACGCCCCAACCCTCAGAGCTGTACCCCCAACCGGACAATGCCTAGAACAAAAAACAAAACAAAACAAAGAAACGAAAAATACAATAAACAAAACCAGGTAAGCCCATGCCTACGTTAAATACCCTCACTGGCTGCTCCCATAGGCTACCGTGGATGACAATCACCTACTTCTCGGCCAATGAGGTAACCCCCATTAACCACATTGCCACAATTGTATAAAAAAATATATAACAGAAACTACTGCTGATGCTGTTGTTACTGGAAAAGAGCCTGTCAGGACAACTCATGACAGAAAATTACATCTGCCACATCATGGTTGCGTCATTGTTAGGCAGATTCAAATAAAGCATATTTTTTAAGAAACACAAAACGATATAACAAGTGTATAGGGACATAGAGAATTACTGATACCTGTATTTACTGTAAGTGAAAAAAAATTGAGTGAAAAAGTTCTGTTTTTGTAACATACACCTCAGCACACATTTCCAGTTAAAGGTTCAGTGGCAAATGTGGCAAAAAGATAGAAATGATTTTTAGCATACCTTCCAAACAGTTTGATGGCATGGGGGTGCTTGATGGTGAATTTGGAGACCTGCTAATCCCAAGATTCTTAAACATCTGTAACACTTGCAGAAGTTTTAGCATTACAACATAACAATTTTCAATGTAATAAAATGATTTCGAAAATAAACGTAAACAGTTCTACTGTCTGATAGAAGCTGTGGCACAAAGTTTTATTTTTTCCTACTTTTTAAAATGTGTTACCTAGAGATGTCACTGTGAAAAAAAATAATGCTTTAACAGGGTCTTACAGCACTTGTTGCACATCATGCCCAATTTGAATTAGTCTGACTTGAATGACCTATAATCTCATCATCATGTTCCATCTCAATGTAACTTTTTGGTGACTCAGCAGATGAAGATATTTCATACAATCATACAAATGGATTGAAAGCTGAAGGAAGACTCAGAACTAAATAAAGTGCTCTGATAAAAGTGGTAAAACGATTCCACTTTGTGGAAGAGATGTAAGTATAGCATAAAAAAAGACATAAAAAAGACATAATTTTGTTGCTAAATAATACACTGGGTCCAAAACATTAAATATGACATGTGCAAAAGTTTAGGCACCCTTTTAACAAGTAGCCAACAATCCATTTCAGCTGAAAGGACAGTTTTTTGAGGTAAAGGTTTTGTGGCAAACTTAAAGGAGTGCTGGTGTCAAGGGGGGCATTCAAAGACATTACCCCCTCTAGCAAGTCGCCACACCCCAACCACAGCTAAAACCAGCTAGTACCCTCCTCCTCCTTTAACCATGACCAATAGTGCCGCCCCATAGTCAGTTAGATGCCTGCCCAGTAGATCCGGTCTGACGCCGGCACTGCAGTGTACCATGCAAATATGTAGGAATTTTGTGTAGCAAATTTTCAATGTTAATTCCAATTATAGACTCAGGCAGAGCACAGACAACCATATTCTTATGAATGCAAAATTATTTGTCTGTGAAGTTAACCAACAAAGTTTGGTGCTCTACTGAAAGTAAAGTGAACTTAGTTGCAATCTGGCTTGTTTGGAAAATTCATTTCAAACCACTATCACATGCATATTGTAACACACTGAAATGATATACTAATGGAGGTGGCTGATATGTTAGTGTCCTCCTTCTGAATAAACTTAGATTTTTGGTACATATGGTTTATGCAGTGATGAATAGGTTCATACATGCAGGTATTGCTGTGGTGACACTGTTGCACACTTGCAAAAAAATATATAGAGTGCAATAGAGTAGGGATTGTTTCAGTAACTTTAGTAGTGGTAGTGGTTACATTTTAGTATATGTGTGATGAACCTGACATGAAATGGCTTAGTCGAGTGACTGCTGCTTGCCTAGGTCAATTGTTAGCCAGCTCAGGTGTGACTATACAACCTGCTCAAGTCAGCTGAGGCCATGATTGACAGGTATTAGTTAGTCAAACTATATACCTTTTTTCTTTAGATGCGGATGCTGGCTTGTTTCATTTAATTCTCACTGTCTACTCACTGACTGAATACCTGAAGCACTGCAATATTATTTATGTGACCATAAAATTTTGGAAGAAGGTTTTCTTAGCTGTTCCTATGTCTCTGACCACACTTGCACCTGAAGGAAGTGGGATCAGTTCAGACCAAGGACAACGCTCCCGTTCCCCTCTGCATCTTTTTCCCAATGTCCATGTAACCGGGCTGGCTTATCCTCTCAGCCCGGGCGACGCAGGTGTGGACCGCAGGACGTTGTCCTTGTCCCACGGTCCGAGTCCATTTTCCTGGGACACCACTGAGTCTGGCAGGCCTTTGGCCGGCAGGGTGCTCACTGTCCCAGAGTCCGGGCTCTGTGACTCCAGCCCTACTGAGCACCCCGCGCAGACAGGCAGGCAGTCCCCTACGGGAGACTGGACGGGACGCTCTTCACGCTTCCCGTAATTTGGCAGGCAGCCTCCTCTGGTAGGCTGGATGGGATGCTCCTCACGCTTCCCGTTGTCTGGCAGGCAGCCTCCTCTGGTAGGCCCATTCGGGACACTCTAGCTGTTCTATGGGGCCCGCTAGCCTTAAGCCAACTCTCTCCAGCCCCCACCCATCCACCCCTAGCCTACTATGCCCCCCCAAAAAAATACATGGGTACTTTTTCCCTTATTTGGTGCTTGTCCTAGCGCTACTGCTAGTCCCCCCAGAAACCTCACTAACCAGGCTATTTCCGGAGACAGACTGGGGCTTCTAGGCTACCCGGGCCGGGGACTAAAAGAGCGGGGCAGACAGGAGCCTCACAGACAGGAGCCCCACAGACAGGAGCCTCACAGACGGGCCTCTTAAGGCTGGAGCTAGTGCTACCAAGGATAACAGGGGTTTTACTAATGAGCGATATGACTCCTCTATGGGGCATAAGAGGTCTACTACCCGTGTGCTCGCTGCTCTGATCTCCCTGTTACCTCGTGCAGCAGGGTGCAACCTGGGAACTGGAGTGGGAGGCTGCAGCCGCCTCCTCATTGCTGGCACGGGACTCCAATGCTCATCCTCGTCCACTGGACCCCTGATCTCCGCGCTCGCCAGTCCCGAATGGTTGCTTGCGGACGTCGGCACTCCGCTGGGCTTGCTGCTGCTCTTGCCGCTCGGCCCATCACTCTGCTTGCTGCTTGGCTTGCTGCATGGCTCCTTGCTCGTGACGCCGCTCTCGCACTCTGTCCACTTAGGCAGGTCAGCACAGGGACCACGGCGCCTCTGGCTTAAGCCACCGCATCTGAGTGGCTTTTCTCCTCCAGCAGGCCTCGGGCGCTTGAAGCCCCTTGTTGCCCTCGAACACCGGCAGCTCTGTGTCGGGCTCGTGCAGCGGCAGCTCCGTGGCAGGTTCGTGCAGCGGCAGCTCCGTTGTGGGCTCATGCAGCGGCAGCTCCGTTGCGGGCTCGTGCAGCAGCAGCTTCGTGGCGAGCTAGTGCTCCAGCAGCTTGTCGGCCACGCCGTGATGGAAGTTGCCGGTGGCTGCTGTTGGGTGTGGGGAAGCCACAGGTGCTCAGCGTCTCTTTCTCCTCCGCCTCTTTGATGGTGGAGAAAGTGGGGTAGCCTCTGGGAGGTTTTTGTCCTCTGAGCCCCACGGAATCATGTCCCAGGGCAGCTCCCAGGGGTTCAGTTTGCTCCGGAAGAGCGAGAACTCGTCGAAATCTTACTCACTCCTCTCCTTTACCCAGGCGGAGGTATCATTGTGCCAATCGTGGTTTTCTTCCCCTACTAGGTCCGCACGTGCATACTCTGCCGCCCAAGCTCCTAGGGCAGCGTTCCACGCACTGACCTTGTGTACATCTTCAGAGGTTAATTTGTGATGTGTCCATCTGTCAGAGTCAAGGGAGCGAGCCCAAGATTTTGATTTACCTCATGGCACGCAGGGAAGGACAGACTGCCGGGATTCCATGCTCGAGGTTTTTATTCACAAAACAAAACAAAAGCATAAACCAAACAAGGCACAGGAGCCGTCAAGAAAACAGGAACACGGGGAAATAGGGAGCTGAAGTCAGGCAAAATGAGGCGATGGACACATGAGGTGAAAATAACAGACACCGGCTTAAATATGAAGCTAAATTAGGTCTAGATATGAGACAGCTGGACTTGATGAGAGACGTATTACACACTTACACAGAAACAAAACAGAACAGGATGTCAAAATAAAAGTCCCTAAAAAAACAGAAAAGAAAAACCCAACAAAAAAGCAGTGGCCCATAACCGCCACTGACCGAACCGTGACAACATGACAATAAGGGCTTTTAATCTTGAATCTTGAATCTTTAAGACATAGTATTTAGTCCCAATCTTCACTATTACAGTGACTGCAAATGAAATTAAAGCAAGCCATTTTATTTTCAACAGTAATCTCCAGAACTTCAACAATATGGTGTTCCAATAGAGACATTAAGATGTTCAGGGAAGAGCTAATATGAGCAGAGCCCTATGCATGAAGGCTTGCATACAAGAGGTCCTTTAAATATGCACCAGTTGGAAGGCTGCAAGCCTCACTTGATTCATGTTCAGCCTGTTGATGTCACACTTAGGTACAATGATAAAGGGTAGAAGAGGCTCTATCATTACATTTCAGTATAGGAAAGTCTTAGAGCATTGCTTTAACCCTGTGCATGCTGAAGTACACTCAGCAGCACCACTGATCGGCATGACATTTGATCTAATGCCATGATTGATTCAGACCCAGATTCTCTAAATGTGATGCTTTTTAAAAATACTTTAAGAGTGGCTAAACCTCATGGATCTTCCAAATAATGTCACAAAGCTTAAGCTGCACTTATGGAAATTTCTATTCATACCACCGATCAACTCTTTATCAGATACAGTTAGTACTGCTTTGACTGTAAATATTTTTGGACTGGTTTTCAGTGAGCTTGTGTCAGACAGATGTGAAATAGAAGTAAAGGGAATATCTTTTGGGGGTAAGATCTATACACTTAGTTTTGCATGCATTATGGAAGATAACCTGGGCTCCCACATAACTGGTGGTTTCACTGATAATTTCAGCTTTGGTGAGTATATTTGTGTATGATGTATTTTTACAATTATTTCAAAAAAGACTTCAGTCCAGCCCACTCAGTCGTCTTAGATATCCTGTCATTTATAGTTAGTGCAGATTACTGATAACAGTGCAGGCAAGATTTTAGGTTCCTAACACAAATCCTGTTGCATATTTCACTGTCTGTATCAGCTTACCCATGGGTGTGATTATATGTTTCTAATAGTTAAGTAAACTGTGTAAAGTACAAAATAGTCCTTTGTCTTAGATGTGTTTCATTGTATTCAGTGTATTTCATTTTCTGAGGTGACTTATTGGTTATTAAGTAAAAAAAGGTAATGTAGTCAATTTTAGGTGAATGTATGTAATCCATAGAGTTATACGCTGTTAACTGGCCCTACTTTGACACCTCCACAACAGAACATTAATTTGTCCAAAACACCACCACTAACCACTTGTCCCATGAAATGTTTCACATCCTGTGAAGTGTGTGGTGTAACAGGGAACAACATTCTACCAAATGTCATGCTGGAGTAAAAAGAAAAGTATAAAGCCAAAAGAGAGAATTGAACTAATTTGAATAGTCATTATGTACTCAGAGAAGAACACAGAAGGCCTAGAATAGCAAAGCTGTGCCAAGCAGACTGTCAACCGATATCCATACAACTTTCAACGAAGGGAGTTCAATGAGTGTAAAATGTTCAGAGGACATTAACCATCAGATCATCAAAGAGGCCAGCAGAGGGTAAAGATGCAATCGAGAGCATTCAGATCCTTATGGATGTCTGACCTGGCACACCGGTATTGGGGGAATAGCAGAACTAGAATCTAAACAGGACAAATAAGTGCCTTTAAAACTCATCTTAAAAAATCATCTTCAGGAGACAGGTGTGTAAAAATTAATGGCCAAAACTCCATCCAGAACTGTCAACTGTCAACAATGGAAGCCCTGTAAGCACTATATTGGAGGAGTGACCCTTAATTTTTAAAGCTGTTCATTTTTTCATTGTGGATGTGCCCCTCTTGGATTTTTCATGTACACTGATTTACAGATATATAATCAGGTCTCTATTTTTAATATTTCCTCTGTACACCACCGTAATTAAATTGAAATAGAGCAATATACATAATTTAAGTGTAGATTTTAGCTTTAATTTAAGAGGTTTAATAAAATGTTGGGTTAAACGTTGTAATTACAGACACATTCAATTACAATTACAAATCCATTGTGGTGGTGTACAGAGGCAAATTATGGAAATTATTACAGTCCATATACTTATGGAGCTGACTGTACCTAAGTATTTTTTGTTTGGTTGTTGGTGTATATTTTGCATGTATGAATAAAAATCCTGAAAAATCACTTCAAGGTATATAACATGAAGCCCGGCCATTGTCCAGAGTTGGCCATTCACACATAGCACACAACAGAAGAATATCTGTGTCACATCATTTTTATGCTGGGACTTGACCAACAATACAGAAAGAATGGGAAGTTAACTGGTGTCATGAGAATACAAAACCATAACATGGAGCCGAATGAGTAAGCAGGTATTTCTCATTGTTTACTTAAAGAGTGCTATTAATACAATAATTGGAAAACCCACTGGCTTCCCACATGTTTGAATTCAGATTGATAAAAATCACGTGACTGGCATTTGTTCAACCAAAGTGAGAGGAACTGGCAGATTTGTGTAATAGGATATGTTTAATGTTTAATGTTTATATAATTGTGAACTTCAACAGATTAGTTTAGCAGTAATTTTCTGATCCCTGGCTCTTTTGCCACAATACACAATACAATTTCACTTTGGCAGACATATGAGTATTTTTACATTCCATCTTGGTTTGCATTTTACTTTGTATTTATTTTACAAAACAGTTATTTTCTTTAATGTTGGTTAGAATATTAAAAATATTATAATGGTTTAGTCTCTTTCTTGGCCACTTCTTAGGATACTTAGGATTGTTTTCTAGACATATCTGCTTTAGGATTGACAGAAATGAAGCAATGGTACAGAGAGTATAATGTGTATCTACATATTTTTACAGAAAATGAGGCACAAGTATATGGGGTATGGGGTAAAGCTAGAGTTTTGAGATTAACAGAAATGTCTGTGAATTGTACAGATGATTTGAATCTACAGAATTATCCAGTTTATGCATGAGGATATGTATATTTATCTGCAATTGGTCTGGTCATTTTCTGCCAGGATATTATCCATTTCAGCTAGCTGACATCCATGGTGACTGGCATCATGGTAATGATAGGGGGCGAAGCCACATGTCTCCTATTGGACCCCCTCCAATGGACGGCTACAAAACCAACGAGGATCAAACTCACAATCAGCTGATGATCAGTCATTCTGTAAAATGTGTCGACACCAGTAATCAGATGAAAAAACAACATTGTCATCACCAATAACGTCATTGGTAGACTTATTTCTCAACCTATCAGACTGTGTCTTAAGAACTAAATGCTGTATATTGTAAAATATGATAAAACTTACAAAAACTTTGCTCTCCTAAGTAGAGTATTCTGTTCCACAATATATACAGTGTATAATGCTCTTATAGAGTATTCTCAACCTGACTGGATTCTTTTTACTTGGACATTTGCATAATGACACCGAAAATAAACATAGCTCTAAGGAAGGAAATCATTACAAGGTTGCTGAAGCTAAATTTAAAAGATGCCTTAGTGTCTAACTAAAATAGTTAGACTTGCAAAGTCTTACTATTTATTAGTCTTTGTGTGCTTGTTTCATCTGTGGACCATTTCATATTTAAGGTAATTGCATCTTTACCAGCTGGTGTATCCATGTGATTACTCAGACCATCTCGAGGATGGAAAAAACATATTCATTCTATGTTCATTAATTAAGGAAAAGATGAGAAAAATAGAAATAGTAACATGACAATATAGAAAAATAGGAGACACTGCTTCAGCATCTCTGCTGATAGGTAGCTTTAGAGTGGCACAGCAGGGGTGAGAGGGAGTATAGCGAAGCAAGATGTGTAGCTGGTGGTGAGGGGGATGATTAGTGAATGGTGGCAAAGTCAACAGGAGATCTAAAGAGTGCACAAGGGAGTCTGTATGTTTATCCACAAAAAGCTTGCACTTCTAAACATTGGTAATGATTGCTTCTAGAAATGAAATTTATTCATACAAAATATAGAGAGAATTGTTCTTGATTTTTTAATGTAATCAATGAAATTATAGTTCATTTTATAGCTTGCAGCACACCCTACATTGCATCACCACCCTACTGTAGAGGAAAATACAGTTTAAGTGTCTTGGGAGAGTTTTTTTTTTATTTATGGAAACAATAGAAAGATTATTTAGGGTAGTGGTCTTCAAACTGGTCCTCAGGGACCTCTAGACATTCCAGACATTTGCTCAAACACAGGGATGGAGGATCTGTTTGAGAAAAACTGCTTAAGGGAGCCAAAATAGTTCTTATACGGTATCCCACAAAGAGTCTGTTCTGGCACTTATTTTTAAAAGTGAGTTAAGTTTTGCTAAAAGTTTGAAAGTGAAAATTGTTTCTGAACAATGTATTTGAATAAAAATGAGAGCTGATCTATTGCATGCCTACAAGCATATGACAATTATTAATGAACTTGAAGTATTGATAGAAGACTTATTTAATGGGAAATATAAAACAAATCACTAAGTACTGGTATTATATACTGGTTTTGGTTGAACATAAAATGATAAAACTGGTTGATTGGAAATAAACTTGAGGTAATTAAAGATCTATATCAAAAAGACATAATTTTGGGAGTGAACAAATGTCAGGATAAGAAGTTACCCATGTTGAGGCCATTTGAATCTGTTGTGGTGCAATTAACTCATATAAAGGAATTGACAGTAGATTCCTTTGAAACACTTTTACAGGAATTTCACTAAAATATCCATTAAAATAATTACATTTTTGCATTAAAGATATCAGGCATTTTTCACCTTTTCATATGCACCACCATGAAATTCTGTTAAGACTGGTGAACCACCATGCCCATGAGAAAAGAGAATTTTTTAAAAAGTGTGTGAGTCTTGAAATTCATTTTGGTTCTCAGTATGGAACTTTATTCACTAAGTTGTGTGCTTTAAAGGAAAGATCCTCTTTAGTGACTATATATAGGTAAATCAAGACAAGGCACTTCAACCATAAAATGTCTAACAAACTGATTAAGAGAACCAATGTGGAATGCCTGCACATATTAATCAGGCAGGAGGCCTAACAACCCATTCAAACCTATTCTTAGATGGTATAGGTTGCGTTGACAATTTGTTTGATCGTACAGGCATTTCTGTGTGAGACTCCATACTGTCAGGTTAGTGACTAGGACCAGTATGAGATAGGCTTCCATTACTGTCAGCAATAAATTGACTTCTATCATGCCTGGATGTAGAACTATCAGAGTTATGCGTTGAAAGGAACAGCGTTTTATTAAGAGAGCTTGCAACAGTTACCCATATAACTTCTCAGGTGAACACAGAGGCTAAGTGATTTTGTTCATGTCAATCCCACTAGTATCATCCCTCCACATAAGCCATTCTAAAGCACATGTGGTCTTGTCATCTCAGCAGGTATGTCTGTGCACAAAACACCATCACATTTATTGTTTGCATAATCACTGTGTTCTGGTTCTGCATTAGAGTCAGCGCTTAAAGGGAAGAAGTTGATTGGGAGCAAGAGATTTCTGTGGGCAGTATTTTCTTTACTAGTTAAAGGATCTGTTGAAGCAGTTAAAGCAATTTACTAGTTGTAGCATCTGTCGCATTTGTGACCCTTCAGCCTTTGATTGTGGGGGCAAGCCCTAAAAATTTGACAAGGTTCTCTTGACTGAAATTGGATTTAAGACACCAGATCTAAACTTAAGGCTCTTCTTATATGTCCTTGTAATCCCTGTCAAAATGGCATGGTCAGTCCTGTGAACCTGGTTTGAGCTCTATAGATCTGGGCTGGGCTTGGACCAACATCTATCTTATTCACTGAAATGTCCACCTTCCTTCTGGCAAAAAGCAGATTTGGAGCCAGTCTGAGCATGGGTTCCATTTAGAGCCAGTCTCAGCCTGGATTGTATTCTCATCTCTCTATTTTTCAATGGATTTAAATCTGAAGGTAAGGTCTAAATCCAAGCGTTTGCATGATGTCTTCTTCTATTCTTTAATTGTTCCTTTATATGAACATTCTTATTAGATCCTTCCAGCCCGTTAGGATTGTGTCTGTAGCATTATCACTAAATTTAGGTGGTTTTCCAAATTCCTTTGTGTGATCATTTGGACTACTTGACTTGTAGACTGAGATATCAGGGGCGTGTGACTACACATGAACATGGAATGTTATGGAAACACAGGTTTGATTTCCAAACATTGCTCATCACTGGTGGAATTCGTGGCACTGAAGTCCAAACCTTATTATTTGCTGTGGGAGTTCAGTGTCAATGCTATTGCTGAGATTTACTATGCTAAGGGGGCACTAAACAAGCTGCATAAGGCCATCAGCAAATTGTAATCTCGCTTCACCGAAGTATTTTTTCATAATTGCCAATTTAAAGACTGATCTGTCCCGACTTCACCAATATGTTAAATATAGTGGATTTGGTTTACATAAAAACCAGGTCAGCACACAGAGTGTCCCCCGCCCCCATTTTGGGCTTTCTAACCACTTTACAATAATGCTCACTCCAGCACACCACCCAATGCTGAAGAGAGCAAAACCTCTAACAAAATGGATCAGAACATGGCCAGAGGGAGCTACTGAAGCCTGGCATAAGTGTTCTGAGTGCACAGAATCGAGCATCTACTGAGACGCAGTGACCTCTTGCCAGCACACATATCAACGTGTATGCAGAGACGGTGACAGGATACATCCACAAATGCATAGAAGATGTCACCATCATCAAACCTGTCAAGGGGTGGGCTAACCAGAAGCCATATGGTTCACAACAGAGGTCCACAAATTGCTGAAAACATAGGATGCTGCTTTTCAGATTGAACAATGTGTGAAGCACTCAGCAAGAACCAACCTGTTGACAAAGTACAAATATGCAAAGAAAATCAATAACCACCTCTCCTTCTCAAGAGATGCAAGATGCATCTAGCAGAATCCTGCCATGTGTGTGACACTGATGCCTCTTTACCAGATTCACTCAGCTTCTTGTATGCCAGGTTGGAGGCCCACTCTGCCCCCTGCCCCAGGACAGTAATATACTCACCAACTACCTGCCTTGCACTATAGTCTCAAATAGTTTACATTTCATCCTTACTGCTGCTTTTGACTTATATGATGCTACGACTTGCACTCTGCTGTTACCATTTTTGCACAACCATCTTATCTGCCGTGACCATTTGCACTACTGCCTTATTTGTTTGTCTTGTGTCTTATTTAGTCTGTAAAGAACGTCTACTCTAAATTAAATTACAATTTTGTAATTTAGATTAATGTTTTTCTAGTTCTAATTAGGGGTATGCACAACGGAGTGCGAGAAACGGCATTTCGATTCCCATGTATGTCTTGCACACATTATGTGAATTGACAATAAATCTCTTGAATCTTGAATCTTGAATGAGAAGAACTCTCACAAAGGTCAACCCTCGCAAAACTGCTAGACCAATCAAAATACCCAGACTTGTGCTCAGAGCCTGTTCTGACCAGTTGACTGATGTCCTAACAGACAGTTTCAACACCTCTCTCAGCCAAGCTATCGTCACTTATTTTTTTCAAGGCCACCACCACCACCATCTGACCTGTCCCAAAGAAGGCCACAGTCTTACAGCTCATTGACTATTGCCTAGTAGCACTTACTCCAATCATCATGAACCACCTCTGCACCTCCAACTCCAGCATAACCACATCATAAAGTTTGCAGATGACACTACAGTCGTAGTGCGTACAGAGAGGAAGGGCAATGGCTGGCAGTTTAGGATAAGAACAATAATCTGTCACTTAATTTTTACAAGAAAAAGAGCTAATTACTGACTTCAGAAAGACCCTGGCTGGCCACCATCAAACTCAACATAGACTGTGCCATGGTGGAGAGAGTGAGAACAATGTGTCCCTGACCAAATGCACCCAGCAGCACCTGGAATTTCTGCGATGGCTCCCTAAACCCAATCTCACCACCTTCTGCAGAGGCACCATCTAGAGTGCCCTGACCAGCTGTATCACAGTCTGGTATGGTAACTGCCATGTATCTGACTGCAGAGCAGTTCAGTTTTACCCCCTCCCATCAGGTAGACGATTCTGCAGCATCAGGAGCAGGTCTGCTAGACAGCGCAATAGCTTCTTCTCCAAAGCAATCTGGCTCCTGAACACCATGCTGCACCCTCACACACTGAACTGCCCAATCCACACCTTGCTCTGGACTATGTAACATTACCATGTCACTTTTTATTGCTGCTCTAGGAGTGCATGTTTACATTTTCCATATTTAACATTGAACACTGCTCACATGCTGCATTGCTTGCACAATTTGCAGTATTTGCACAAGACAATTGTATTTTGCACAAGCACAAGTCTGCAGTGTGTTGTACATGTACATGTATATGTATATACAACACTACATAACACCACACCCTGCTCTGCACTATGTAACACACATACTGGAGAATTAAGGACTTTTTTCTGGTTGAGTTATCTGTCAACAAATCTGAAGTTGAGTCAACTAGTCATTTGAGGACATCATCACATACACAGCAGAGGAAAACTGGTGTCCAACACTTAGCAACTTTTAATAAAGTTGTCTGTAACATTAATAGTCAGCATGCCAACTAAAACAAAACAAAAGCTAATTCCATGAATTTTCTGGTCAATTTAAGTATACAACTGAAAGTGGGAACAGCTTAAGCTGGGGCACCACTCAGCATCTTCTGGACTGGAAGACTCTTTGCAGTGCTAGCATTAGCCATGTTAGCTAGTGGATGCTCTTTCAGATGGCAGAATGTCGGTACTGTTACTGTACTTTAACACTGACTTGCAGATTACTGTTTGTGTGTCTAGAGTGAAGTATCTCCAAATATGTGTCTGTCACCTCTCGTCTTGTTCTGGTTTTTGATTTCCCTCATATCAGTGTTATCGCCCTTCTCATTAAGGGACAATAAGTCAAGATATATGTGTCAGCATAAGCCAATCAGAGGCAGAGATTGTAATTTATACACGCGTGCACAGAGAGGAAAAAAAAAAAACTAGTCAACTTATCTCAGGGGGCGTCAACTTGTGCTTCTGAAGCCGACTTGTCAAATTGTCTGTCAATGCCCTAATACATACATATATATGTATTAGCGGTGTCAAATTTATGCATTAATTTTGATCAATAAATCACAGCACAAATGACCTGTTAAAAAAATAACACTGATTATTCGCACAACGTGATTTTAACCCAGTTCTGTGTTGATTTTAACCCCAGTCCGAATGAGATGTGCTAACCTGCCTTTCTGTGCATGTGCAGTTACACAGTCTTGAGATTCTGTGCTACCTAGCATTAGGAAAGCTTGATTATCTCTGCTATCTTCAATTGGAAACTGGTTCATCTGTGCTATCTTGCAGTGGACACTGGTTTTCTGTGCTATCTTGCATTAGACACTAGCTTATCTGTGCTATCTTGCATTTTGGTTTATCTGTGCTATCTTGCTTTGGATACTTCTTTATCTGTCCTATCTTGCAAGCTGTGAGCATGGCACAATTTGAAGTAGCCTTTGCACAATTTGAAGTAGCCTTTACCCTGCTTCATGGTAGCATTTCTCAGTGTTTCAATAAAAAAAGAATTTTCCAATTATGCATTTTATTGTATTTCTCATCATTATCTATGTCATGAACTTAATGTAAACTATGAACTGTATAAACCTAAAGGGAGCATTTTTTAAATGGTAGTGTGAATTGATAGACTCTGCTGTTGATTTGTGCTGCAGGAACAATAAAAAAGCAGCATCAATCCTCAGAATACTGAGATTAAATTAAATTGTTTGAAGAACAATACCCACCGCTCCTGCCAAGGATTGAAGTGTTTTGGCCTGCTGGAGGGTAATAAGGTTTTGGTGGTCAGTCCAAACAATGAAAGGGTCATTACCACGCTGGAGTCACGTCATTCCTCCCCAACCCCGTTTTACTACTTAGTGGGATTGAATTTTCTGGAGAAGAAACTGCAAGGATGCAGTTTCTCGGCTGGACAACATTGGGAGATGACGGCCTCTACGCCCACATTGGAGGGCATCCACCTCCACAATGAATGGTTTGGCAGAGTTTGGATGTTGAAGGAAGGGGACTGTGGTGAAGAGATGGCAAATAGTGTCTGAGAGGAATTGGAAGAACCCTGTGGCCGCTGGAGAGTTGGAAGAATGGATGGCTCCCTGGCAGAGGACCTCAGAAAAATATTCTTGAATGACTTTTGTTTGTCCTTTTCGAGAAAGTAGAGGAGGCCGTGGGGTGGTTCCATGCCTGGCTGGAGGTCAATGGAGAGGTCGTAGGGCTGGGGAAGAGGAAGTTGGGTGGACTTAATCTTCCTGAACACTTCTGCCAGGTGGTGGTATGGGACAGAAACTGTCTCTGAATCAACATCAGGTACCCTGGACTCCCCCAAGTGTGTCCCAGCTGTTGGCTGGAGACAGAGCTTCTGACAGGTCAGGAATTGTAGAATTTTTTACTTTGTCCAAGATATGAGGGACAGGGAAGCCAAGGGTGTCCAAGGATGATGGGAGGAGAGGAGAGGTGAGATGAGTGAGGTCCACATGTGTATGGGTTGAGTTTGGTGTGTGATAGAGCTGGTTGTTGATTGGTTGGGATAAAGTTGCAATTTCTACACCCGCCCGGCCTGCAAAGGCGGTGACCTCGAATCCACGAAGGCGGTGACCTTGACCTGTTGGTGGCCCAGCTAGATGTGGCCCTGAACCGCTAACCAGGAAACAGATGGTAATACCTATGTGGAGAGTAGTAGAACAGGTGAGTTCCTCACCTATTCACCTGGTCTGGCCATTTCACTGGCGGAGATGACTGACTGCTTGGTGGTGAGCCCTCTCTGCCGGGGTCAGGGAGGTGCACACTAACTGCATAGTTTCCCTGGCTCCAGAGTGGGCCTCTAATGGAAGTGAAGGTTCTGGTGGGCTGTTGGTTTTGGGCCATGGACTTGCTAGTGGCAGGGTACAAGGAGCTGATAAATCATCCCTTCTAGTGTGTCAGGAAGCTCTCGTTCAGCAAGTTCACCCTTAATTCATGGAGCTAATCCCTCGTAAAAGGCAGTTTGGAGAGCAGAGATGGCCCAGACCTTCGCCACGGCTAAGGTGTAAAACTATGTGGTGTAACAGCTGACCAAACAGCCCCCATTCCACACATGATACAAACGGAAGTCAACCTCCTCCTCACTATCAGGATGTTGGAAGGCGATCTTGAATTGATCGGTGGATTCGGCGTAAGAATAAGCATCGTTGTCTGGTCTCAAGACCGCTGTAGCCTATCAGCTGCCTGCTGGGTGAGTGAAAATACTAGAGTGAAGTTTCCCACCAGAACCTGCGTTCACAACCCACACACAGAAGGTAAGTAGAACCGAAGTACTCCCGGTCTCAGTGGATGTATGGTGATCTCGAAGAGTGACTCAAGGACTAAGTACCACATTCCACTTTTTCCTGTTTAAATACCCTGCAATGTGCGTAACTTCCATTGCCCAATGCATGTGACAGTGTTGTTGCTGAATATGAGCAATTTAGGAACAGTTATTAAATAAAAGGTGTCGGTGCTTTGCTGTAGTCTGAAACATTGATTATTCATTCCCTCATGTCCCAAAATGTATTCAATTTTTAGAATATTCTACAGCAAAAAATATATATTTTTTGTCGTTATAATGACACATTCTTAATTACTGTAAAATTGGTACAGGAAAGTAGTAAAAATACATATGCCAAGCTGTACATATTTATATGGATATATGTATGTATGTATACATACATACATATATATGTATGTGTGTGTTAGGGGTGTGCAGAGTGGCTGTTATTTGTATCTGTATTTGTATTTGTATTTGTATTTGTATTTGTATTTGTATTTGTATTCGAGTAAAATTTATAATGAAAAGCGCAGACTCCGGAGCAGTGCCGGCACCAGAGTGGACCAACTGGGTAGGCATCTA
>JBBMFX010410730.1:0-17752 GCA_037832545.1 Rhabdalestes septentrionalis
GGGTGTGTGTGTGTGTGTGTGTGTGTGTGTGTGTGTGTTTGTGTGTGTGTTTGTGTGAGTGTGTGGACAATTGGGCCCAAGTCATCGTGTTTAGTTGTGGCTCAGTGGCTACAGCTCAAGGATGGATGGGCCAATCACATGTCCCTGTTCAGGTGAGGAGGTTTGATAGCCTGGGCTCTTGCCAGTGAGCCGTCTCTCCAGCATGTCCATCATCCAGCTGCAACAAGTAGGAGAGTGACTACGCTGTAGCCTGGGAGGCGAGCACATGAAAACCTTGTGGAAAGAACAATCACTAAGTTGCAAATTAACTTTAGCTCCTTAAGATTCAAGCAGCACATTTTCCAGACTTTTTTGGTTTGTTAGTGCTGTGCTGCTAAGGCATGTGAGGGGCAATCAGTTCATATTAATTCCTAAATTAACTTGTTCCATAGTGTCCTGTGAGTCACTTTAAATGGTACAGGTTGCCCTTGGATTCGACTTCTTGAATCTTATTATTGTGGGACGGTTGGGAAAAAAGACAGGTTTGGGCAGAAAAGCCATCCTTCCAGTGTCTTTTATTATGCCACTTGGTCTTTTCTCAATCCAGAACATCTTCACTTGAAAGCTGCAGCCATAATTTTAAACATCTCCTGAGCAACACTTGACAAACATAAACAACCACAACTTTTAGCCCAGAGCCAAAGAAGCAGAAACAGCCTCTTTCTTGTTATAAACCTGATGCCTGTGACCTCTGAGGTGTGGTGGAAGTGTGATGTAATACCAGTGAGTCCGGGACATATTAAAATCCAGTATAAGGTTACAATCTGTAAGTAATCCATTGGCACAGCCACCTGCCTGCCACTTTGTGGTCCTCTTCCTTAAACAGAGAAAAAATACATTCTTCAGGTAAGACCTCTCTCTATTTCTCTCTATTTCTCTCTCCTTCTCTCTGCCCCCCCTCCCACTAGCTCTACACACACACCTCCTCGTGTGAGAGCTCCTGCCTGTCCCTCTTCTTGAGCATGCTGATGACTCATGCCAGGTCCTTCGTTACAGACTGCTGTGACTGCACTGGCCTGAGATGACTGCAGCATTTTGAATTGCAGTTGTGATGCAGAAGCTTTCTAGCTTCAGGACATTTTGTGAATGTGACGATGCTGCCAGTGGACATGAGATACAATAACTGTCCCGCTGCAGATACTGACTGGGATAAAGATAGATTATTTTTTTTTATAATTGGTGTTACCATAGCAACAAGACTGTAAGTGTCCATGATTGACTGTGACCGAAGTAGATAATGATGCTGGCCTTGATCATCTTTATGTATTGAATATCATTCAATATGTTACCAATCATTTTAAGAACAGCTAGCGCTATGATGGAGTGGTCTGTTTTCTTTATGCTTTGGGCAAACTTGGTATCGGTCTCCTTTGTGAAACAACTCCAAACCACTGCATTCTCTAGAAGGAAGTGTAGTAACCCACTGACCCAGTCTGGATGTGTACAACATACATAATACATCAATTTGAGCTGGGCCTCCAAGGCTCCTCCTGATAATCAGTGCTTTCAAAGAACCCTGGAGGGATAGGAGGGATGCTGTCTAAAATAAGTAATGTGTGAAGCCAAGGTGCACTTTTGTCTGCCAACATCCGCCTGCCAATTTATAAGCTAGGGAGGCAATCCTTGACAGATTATGCGGAGATTTGCTAGCATTTTTGTAATCCCGTCATATGGCATGCGTCAGGACGAGCAGCATCTGGCAGCAAGTGGCTGGTGTTACAAACAGATTGTGAGACAGGCATTCGGGATGCCAGTGGTGTCCCTGAAACAAAGTCCACACTTATTCTGCTTTGCCTAATTCACAAGAGACACGAACCCAGGATCCCATCTCTCAGCATGGCCTGTGGACCACTCCCATCCTGCTTAAATTATTGTAAACCCAAGGATGAGACAAGTGTGAAGAGGCTTAATAAGTCAGTCACTGTGGATGCTACACCAATGCAAGCCAAATCTGTGGTGAAGAAAATAACTTTTTTTTACACATTTCTGTGTATTTTGAAACCAGACTGTATAAAGCCTTTCTGCTGCATAGAATTCTGCATGGATTTAAATAAACGACAACAAATCTAATCTTGAGAGTGCAAGACATTTTGAGCCACAACGTTTTGGCTCGGCCAGCTCGGTTGAAAAGAAAAGCATGTGTGCATGGAGAGCTCTAACGAGACCATGATTTGCGGGTGAAATGCTGCCATGATTTTCCCCATGACAGTGCTGCTCCAGAGCTGCTACTTGCATCCTCCTTGTCGTTTGATGTCCCACTGAGCAGCACCTGCATTAAGTTCCTTTGTGTGACTCCCGTGTATTGGCTTCTTGTGGCCCCAACCTGATCTTGTGCCAATTATTCTGCATCAGCTATGCAGTGGTCCACTGCAATCTGATGGGGTGAGGGGGTTCTTGTGAATGATGCTTTTACTGTAAGCATGCCATAAGTCTGGCAAGCAAAACTACTGTTTACAACTGCAAAAGTATCTAGTTTGACGTTTTCTGACATTTCAGATCATATTATTTCTCATACGGTGCTCTTTAATGCATGTTTAGGGACTGATGAAGAGAAAGCAAAGCACAGTCCCATATGTCAAGTTGTGACATTTTCTGATTGTGCCATTTAAGGCTGGGTGTGTTAAACACTTGCAGGAACTGGGGCTCTTTTACAAGCTTCTCATGAGTGAGGCTGTGCAGTGTTGCATCTTAAACAGGAAACAGCTGCGGTGCTGCAGAGCGAAATGCCCCACCAACAGAATGCCACTGTCCACTTTTAAAGGGCATTGTCGCAAGCAACGGGGGATGGCGAGAAAAAGGTTTTCACTCTGACATTGCCAGAATGAAGAGCATGAATCCAGCGTCCAAATCCCACCCTACTGTCCATCCTTTAACATCCCAGGATACATATGCAAGGATGTACAGTTTGGTCTACTGAGACTGACTCTACTAGCTCGTTCCACAAGTAGCTTTTCTGTGAGATGCAAGCTTCCAAAAGGAGAGTGATACAATAGAGTGGTCAACAATGTCAAGATAAAACAGACAATGAATGTTCAGTGAGTGTTAATAATGCTTCATGAGGTCATGTTACGAGGAACAAAGCTGCATGTTTAGTCTCATTCACCAGTTTTGCTCCGGGGATCAGCTAAGTTCGTGTGACAGTGCACCACTACACTTCACACCTCAATAAACCAGGTATTTCCATGCTTCTGCAGTGCCAGCGGCCAAAACAATGTGAAACTAATCATTCCAGCAAGCTCCCATCCCAACGTTGTTTTTTAATCCACATTTATGACTTAGTTCAACACCAGGCATAACATGCAATGCCGATTCGATACCAATGCAAAAGGCTTAGTACACTGGGCCCAGCGTTTCCACAGGGGCCTCCTTCAGCCAACCTAAGGACTCATTATAACTTCCACAAGACTGAAAATAAACGGAAGCCAGAGTTCTCACGGCCATGACATAACTCGGAAAGCCCAGAGAGCAGATATCTAAATCCTCCATAATCCTATTATGCATGTGCTCATGCTAGTCAGAGAGCACATAGGTTAGCAGAGGCTACATGAAATCGCAGTGAGGAATGCTTGAGGGGATGTTTGCACTTTACATTGTCGGGCTGTGGCCGATGACACAGCTGCTTATGGCCCAGTCTAGTCTGGCATGGCAGGGAAATCATCCCTCACCTTCTTCATATTCTGTTTTTGATCTCAACCATTCGGGACAGCAGGCTGGTTTAGCTCTTTGCCCCACTGTCAGTGCGAGAAACTGCTAAGCCAGAAACATTATTCATCAAAGTACAGAAATAAAAGTGTCACGCTCTTCGTCTTACATATGCCATGAGTACGTGACAACCATACATTGTTGTTTATTTTAAACATTGCCTTTAATAATTCTGGAGTGGATGAAATCACACACAGTACATTACTAGGCTCACACATTTATATACTGTGAACACACAAATCTAGATTAAATTCCAAGCAAAATGTTTCTACATTATAGAAAAATATTGGCCAGAATTAAAGTAAATAATACATGAAAGATAATTATAATAAAGAATAGCAAGTAAAAGAAGAACGGTTAATTACTAAATGATTATGCAGAATAAATGAATGCATAAGGATGATAAACGGGTGATGTAACATCCGCAGTCAGCGGCCGCCAGAGTTTTGGATTTAAGGACTTTTAATTTGACACTCCTCAGTTTATAATTCACTACAACTGATACCCTGTTTAGTTGTTGGTCTCTGGAAAGAGTGTCGTTCTTTGTGCCTTGTTTTTGCTATGCTTATAAATAAAGAGAACCTAAGTATGGATCCTGCATGTGTGAAGATTAAGAGAATAACAATTCTTCCCAAAAAAATATATCTGAAAAAAAGGAAAAAATTATATAAATGAATAAAAGAATAATAGGGAATCCTTTAATTACTTAAATTTAATAAAAAATATATATTTAATTACTCTATGATCATGCAGATAAAGTTATGCATACAGATGATACACATGTGAAACTTAAGAGAACCACAATTCTTCGAACAAAAACAATTATATCTGAAAAATCAATGAGCTCAAATAAAATAAATAATAATTTTGAAATAATTATAATAAAGAATAATAAGAAAAAGGTGAACATTTAATTACTCTATGATTATGCAGAAAAAGTGCATAAACACACGAATATCAAGTCTTCCAAAAAAACAGATATACCTAAAAAAAGACACTTAGCTCAGAATTCAAGTAAATAATCAGTTTTAAATCATTATAATGAAGAATTATTAGAAAAAGGAAAACAGATAATACTTTATGCAGAAAACGTTATGGGTGAAATTGAATAAGAGAATAACAATTCTTCAGATGAAAACATTTATATTTGAAAAAAACTGTAGGCCTATGTGGATTCAGGTCTAAATAAAAGACAAACATTCCGCTCTGACAATAGACAAACATCAGTAAACTCAAGATAAAATGAACATATTTCTTTGTACAACATATACACATAATATGTTCTCAGATCAAACTTTTTCTTGTGCAACAAGTAGCAAACATTAGTACAGTGTGACATAAGGTGTCACCTCATGTCCCTCTATCCATGGTGTCTGACTATCTCCGGAGTTTCATGGTTCAAACGTCCTCTTGCAACAAGCCGTGCTATTTGATCTCATGGTTTGAACCATCCCATTCCATCCCAGTCCATCTCCCTGGTCCCACTAACTGAACAGCACTGCAATGCACAGACAGATGACATCACAGCGCGAGTACATGAGCAGCTCAGACTCATCCCTCTTCAGGGCAGATGGTCCTGACAGATTGTCCATCGCAGGACTGTGTGTTTCTACTTCAGAAACGCCCCATGCTACACGGCTCTAGATTAGGGAGCACAGACGGCATAGAGAGCACCGAACTCACCAGAGCTTTCCTGCTCACAGCGGCTCTCCTTGTCCTTTACTGACCATTCCCTCTGATGCTGGATGTTTAGAGTCATGGTTAGTCCCTCCAACCCACACCATGGTTGAGGTTCTCTGCAATGGAGGACGGGTATAATAAAACCATTACAGTTCTTTAAAAAAATAAATAAGTTCCAGGCTTGACAGCTCATGAAGGGAATAATAATTTGGGGCTTGGCTGCTCCACACAGAAATAAACTTTGCAATGAATACAGAGGCAATGCAAGCCTTTTCCAGGGAACTGTAATTAAAATAGCGTCTTTTGTCAGGAGAATGGTGAAATTAGCTGTCAGCGAGATGTTTCCCTCATGGAATTTGTAATACATTGCTGAAGTATCGCTGTCAGATCTCAGGTTGCCTTTAAAGGCTTCTACTTTTCTATTTATTTTGATTTGCTTGAGCAAAATCATCGTGCATCACCAGGCCATAAACAGCTGCCTGCTCGAGTCCTGAGTAAGACTTCAGCTAAATTGAGTGCTCATTTCCATTGAAAGTAAAGATCTCAGTGCAAAGACATCCACCGGGCTCTGCAGTAGTTAATAGATTGATTAGGAAGTTAATGGAGTTAATCATGGAGCATCCAGTGTTCCATAAGATGGCACTGCCTGTTTTTCCATTGAACAGCTTGACGCACAGGCTTGTTTATGAAACATAGAGATAGAGGAAGTCGGGGCCTCCGGCGTTTAAAACCGCAGCATCCCTAGAGGAGAGACGCTCTCTGATTGATCCCCTCTGCTTTCCTCCACTGGCCTGCAGCCCTTTTCTTTCACCAGCCCCGAGTTTAGCATGCTTCTTGGCTGCCAGCAGATTCACAGTGTTCTGCCGCTGGCAAGGAATGGCAGGAAATGTCCTCCACATCAGTGGGGAGTCCTTTCATGTGAACTCTTCCAGGAGGTTGTAGATCTGGAATGAGCGGAGGGGGCTGGAGCAGAATCTTTGCATTTCGATGTGCCGTTCGTTAGTCCCTTTTTGCCATGTGAAATTATACTATATACTGTCCAGCCACTGCAGGTGTCTGAGAGTGAGTGCTTGGCACATGTCAGGGAGTGAGTGCTTGACAGGAGCCATCTTCATTCGTGAGCCGCTGGAATTGAGTGTTAAGGAAATGGAGAGGTCGAAGGATGGGTATTCTTCGTATGCACTTCACCTTGGTGCTTCTGGTTGCTGTTTTGCTTGACGTTCCGTCAACCGCACTTTCCCAGTAAACCATATTTGTGCCGTCAGTCTCAATCTCATCTTCTCTCTCACACTGTATATGTGTCTGAAAGAGAGGACAGAAAGACAGTGGCACAGACAGAGGGGGGTCTGGGGGCAGGGGGAATGGATAGAGAGAGTGAAAACAAGTGACTGTGGCCATTATGACTCACTGCGCCTTGAGAATAGCGAGAAGCAGAGAAACAATAGAAGAAAACATCTTAGAGACAGACGCAGACAGAAACAGAGTGAGGGAAAAGAGAGGAAGAGATGGAAGGACCACAACAGCAGCTGAGTGCAACAGGCAAGGGATCGCCACTTCACTTTTTACAGCACTAATCCCTTCTTCCACTTCTGCTGGCAGATCTGGCTGAAGATTGGGCTTGTTTGATGGGATTTGCTCAGTCATTCCCCTTTGATTGTCTCCAGTTATGATCTCTCCCCTAAGGGCCACAGTTAAATTTCACCAGGACCATAGCAGCTGCTACTTAAGTTCCGAGAGCTGAAGGCAGGCAGCCTCATGCTAGCTCCCCAGGATCTTTACTGGTTAGCGCAATCAGAAGAAATGCAGCAGGAGGCACCTTTAGGCCTGCTAATACACAAAAACTGCAGTTTTGTACACCAGCTAGCTCTTAAATACATCAGTTTTACATGATGTGGATTAATACAGCAGTTTCACATGATGTGGATTAATACAGCAGTTTTACATGATGTGCATTTCCATGATTATTAGTTGTAAACCATGCAAATTACAATGTGGGACTTAAATAGCTAGTTCAACGCACAGTTTGCATGAATGCTGGCGATGTTGTCACACATTTCAAAAGGGAAAGAAGACCGACATTGTCCTAATGGAGACACAGTCATGTGAATGATATTGGAACCAGAAACAGCTGTTATTGTGCAGCGTATTAAACAGACAGGTGAACCGTGTTCAACAGGAGGGCAAGACATGGGATGAGCATGAGACGGCGTGACTAAGAATCTAAATCAGCAGAAGGCATGTGTAAATATAATAAAGACATGGCATGACACGGGAACGCGAAACAGAAAGAGGAGGGATAGAGGTGGAACACCATTCAACTTAGTTTGCCAGATATATCAGCATTTATTAATGGGGTAATATTTCTATTTAATTGCATGTAATGTGTTTTTTGCATGAATTAGCCATGTTGTGATGAACAATGATGAACAAACAGACTGAGAAATTAACAAACTAATGGAGAAACCGCTTTGCTCCCCACCCCTCTCCAAATCCAGCATTCATTCATGGATTGTAGTAGAAATTTCACACTCAGGCTGTTCCCAGCCCAATCAGAACCTGCTAAAATCTCACCCTCATTTCGCCCAACACTTCCAATACACGCCCATTGACACATCTTGCCCTGTGTGACTAGATTGCATACTAAATTGAAAAAGTTTTCAAATACATTGCAAGACTCCTGCTAACAGTAAAATGGTATTGCCATAGTGGGTTCTGCTCACGCTCATTGCTTTTTCATACAGACCCCCACACAGGTAGGACTGTATAACCCTGACACTCAAACAGTATCCCTCCATGTTTAAGTATAGTAGCATGTTACTTATGCTACACTGCATAAGCCTTATTAGCCTGCATAATAATTGGTCTTCAGTTCGCACCTAATTCACCCCAGCTGTTTTAAAATGCCTCCTTTTATAGGGACTCTTATTCAGCATGGAGACTGATTTAATTTTTTTTCTTTCCAAAGACACACTAAGTAGTAAAGAAGGGAAAAAACAGGCAGATTCAGCAGACAGGAACGTTTTTTTTTTACATGATGTCTGTCATGGCTAATAGACAGAAACTGTGCCCAGGAAGCTAGACCTGAAGAACTCTTCAGCTGTTTCCAGAGTGTGGATTCAACTGCCGGTGTATCGCTTCTAATTGTAATTCACCATATCCTACACCTGTCTAAGAGTGCCCTACTTCAGTAGAGGCTTCCACTGCTGTGTTTGAAGTCAGTCGTAGAGTGATGCAAATAATCATTCATACCTGTAAAACTGAGGCAGGCTGTGGATGAGAGTCATTAAAGGGGGTTCTCCACAGGTGACACTAGCGAGTAGCAGCCTATCAGGAACACAACAGGGAGGAACACACCAGTACACACTACCCATAATTAACCAAGGGAATTGCTTAGGGATCACCTTTCAGATGGTCTTCAAGGTGCCTCTGGAGGAAATGAGATTATCCTCTGTTCCTGTGGAGAATGTAGAGTAGTCAAGCAAGTTTTTTTTGGTGTGGACACCAGTGTGTAATGAAATATTTGTATCTTCAGGCAGAAAAGAAAATCCGTATTTTTAATTCTACTAAAATATTCAGTTGCATTTCGAAATATCTTGCTGTAATCACTTTTCTGTTTTTTTGACAGATATTCGGGGACTGCAGGGCTTTTTGGACCAGACATCCCGGCAGGGTCTGGATGTATCTCTGCAGAGGGTAGACAGGAACATCAGTGGCGTCTTCTCCAGCTTGTTCACCAGCATGCGCACAGAGGAGCTGAACCGCTACAGGGACACACTGCGACGGGCCATCCTCTTGCTGAGTCCTCGCGGAGCCCAGGTCTTCATCCACCAGGTCTGTGCTCTTTTCTGCAGACACACAGGGGACGTGGTGCAGTAATTAAACGCCCAGAGACTGCAACACTTTAGGAAGGGCTGTGAGCAAGGGCTGTGTGCACAGCTCCAGTGCCCTGCACCATTTTAGCTCTCCTCCCCATTTAACCTGGCAAGTAATAAATAAGTTGAAACTGGTTTGTTTGAGTAGGAAAATCACCAAACCCAGCTGGACGTTCCTTCTTCACTGCTACTCTAGACCCTTTCCTCACCTGTATCTCTATTTAGGTCTGCCTGCTTTCTTAACTCACGGTACTAAAATCGGTTCTTTCCATCATCGCACCTCATAAAGCTCTAATGGAGAGCTATATCTGACCAGTGTCCCACTGTCGTTCCAGCAGCAGCCAGAGAGAGCCTTCATCCAGGCTGTGCACCAGCCGCTGCTGTCAGAATGAAAAAGTGCTGCTCTCATGCATATGGATATGAATATGTCACTGTTTCGGTCGGACGTATTTTTGGAAGGGATAATTTTAGAAGTGCCGCACTTCTCCAGCTGCCAGAGACTGATTGTTGTTTGAAAATGAGATGCTGACAACTGGTCTGGGATTTCATTTTTCCCTGTTTTTTTTTTTTTTTACTTTCTTTGTGTGCTGAGGATTAAAAGAGGAAGGGTAATCTAAGGGACTACATCTGATGGAGGTGTAATCAGCATTCATCTGCACTGATCACATGTCAGGGCTGAGAATTTGAGCTGATCCAGCGAGGAGGCTTACTAATTTGTTAGATCTGTGCAAACGAGTGGGATGGTACTGTGCCTACGGCTTCGATAAGATGCTTTCAAGCTCACTAGTGATCAGTTATCATTCATTATAAGTTTTATTAATATACAACATTTTCGGATACGTAGTGATCGGCACAGGCTTGTGTGAAAAGTTAATCATGTGACTTAATGAGGTTTTGCTCACTAAGGGCTAACACACCCAACCAGAACCAGACATAGGGTTGTCTGTCTTAGACTGCTCATATATGAGCAATAATGAAAGTATATGTGATATCATAATATATATGTAAATTAATGGCATAGCTCTTTAGGCTGCATCATCATTTGCCATGTTTAGCATTCTGATGAGTCTGCTGGTATTTTCCCTGCTGTGGACACAATAAGCTTTGAAAAGTTTACAGAATAAGTGTATTTTAAGCTAATTAATTTAGCTATCATCTTCAGCACTGCGACAGGACGGGCTGCCAAACGCCAAGATTGAAAAAAAGAAATGTGAACTGAGCAGTATTAGTTAAGCATTCTAGGACCTACAACAGACCTCCGACCTTCTCAGCATGGGTCATTACGTGTGAATCCTGACCTCTGCTGTCTCAGCTGGGCTACAGTATCAGTCGCTTGCTTTTTTTTAAATATGTGTGTGTGTGTGTGTGTGTGTGTGTGTGTTCACGCACGAGAATCTCTTCCCCACATATCTAGGCAAGTCACGCGGGTGGCGGGGGAGTGGGGGAGGGGGGGGGCATGCGAGACAAGCTATGCTTTGGCCTTTAGAAAAACGAGCTGGCTGTCTTGTTTCTGCTGTCAGCTGTGACAGGCCAGCCTGATGAGCTCCGAGATTCAGCTCCAGCTCTTCTGGAAAGAGATGTCTCAGCCGGTTTGCAGCTACCATACCACCCAGTTTCACTGCTGCCCCGTTTCGCTGTCTGCCAGGGGGGCTTGAAAGTCCTGACTTCAGTACAAGTGACAGTGAAGAGAGAATTTCTTGGACTGATCCTAGGCATCGTCTTAATGTGTCTGTATCTTGTGATTGGTAGTCCTGATACAATACACACACACACACACACACACACACACACACACACACACACACACACACACACATGCAAAAAATCCAGGATCACAGATAAAAGCGTATATATATGGTGGTGGGTGTTTGGTCAATCACTAACAAACCTTTCAGTCTTGTATAGATTTGCTTGCTTATTCTCCCATCAGCACCCAGCATCCCTCTGGAACAGTAAGAGAAATGATCAAAGGATTTGTTCTGTGCTGTATTTGTTTTAAGGTGCATCTGTTAGTGTCCACTGACCTTTCTCTGTCACCTCCTGTTTAAAGTCTCAAGAGGAAGATTGGAAAAAGACTGAAAAAAGGCCGACCAGCCACAGAGAGAAAACTGCCAAACTCGTCTTGCATGTACAAAAATCCCATTGACAGTAAAATTCTGCACATCTCTCTCAAATACACCTTCACCCTTTAGACACTCGCATATTTATCATATACTTTGCAGTGCACATGGAGGTTTCTGGATCCAGAGTGTTGAGCTCCACTCCAGTCATCAACTCGCCTCTGATTCTGCTCTAAAAACTAGCCAAGGTAAAACCAGGCATGCTCATAAACTAAATGCCTACCAACGTAAGTCTGTTATCCTCATGTAGACACCTACAGTAATCAGCTAGAACTCTGTAGGCAACTCCCTCTGACTTTTGTAAGTCCAGAACAATTTGGTGATATGTGGATGTTTTCACAAGGTTGTCTGCGATTAAATCTGAAGCTTGTGTTCTTTGTCTTGTCACATTCCGGACCACTGACACATGATGAGGTTATACACTTGTGAACAGTTTAAGGAAACAGTCTTTTTCACCAAGGATATGAGGACACATCCGTCACATTATGCAAGGCCTCCACTGATCATATTTGAAAGACTTTTACAATCTATGCCAACTTCAACCTATTAGAAGCTCTGTTTTATCTATTATTTAAAAAAAGTACTTGGGTCATGGCAGCCCAGTGTCACATTTCTCCCGCTCCTAAGTAAATGAAGGACTGGTCTTCATATGTTTCTGTGTGTTTGTGCATGGACAAAAGTACTGGGACACCTGATCATTAGACCAACATGGACTTTAATGATACTGCATTCAGATACGTAGACTTCAATATGGGTGTGTTTCCCCTTTACAACTTGCTCTGGACTTTTTCTATAACAAACTAGATAAAACCTGAAAGCCCTGCAGTGACAAACAGATTTGGTTTTATATTTGATTTGGTTACATTAATGTTTAAGTTACTGAAATAGTTGAACTAAAGAGAACACTGCTTTAAAAAAAGCTCCTTATTTGATTAAAGTGCAACCAAATGTTCTTGCACTTTTGTTCAAAGGGCAGTACTTAAAAAATAGAAGTTCCCAATAAATTACTTTTGAATTCATTTTTAAAATTGGTGTATGACAATGTGATTTATCATTTAATCAAGTTCAAATTGACATGTATATCTATCAATATCATTAGCTATGTATAAATAATTTGTTTATAATACAGGAATAAGACAAAGAATGAGAAGTATATAATAATGCAATTGAAGTGTGAGTAAGGCAAAAATGATCAGTGTGTATAAGCACTGAGTTAAAAAGATGTTTGTCCTGGCTGAGGAGTCTGATGGACTGAGGGAAGGAATTGTTTCCCATTCTGACATTGGAGGCCTATAGACTACGGGACCTGCCAGATGGGAAGATGGACAAGAGAGTCTGTGGCGAGGGTGTGGGGGTCATCCATACTATCCTTTGTAGGCGCTTGTAATCCAAAAGGTGGGTGAGGGCCAGGTGAAGAGAGGTGCTGATGGCATCATCCAAAGAGAGTTTGGGATAATATCTATACTGCAGGGGGTCCAGTCAGGTGGCAGCTGTAATTTTATATGCCTCATGATGAGCCTCACAAAGCACTTCATGGTGATGGGTGTGAGTGTGATCGGACAACCCCTTTGGCACAGGGACAGTGGTGCCCCCTAATGTAAAACGAATGGACATCTATGGAGCTAGACGGCTAATTTCTGCACTTACACACGGAAGTGTTCTGACAGTGGGAGTTCTCCTTATATTCTAATTTCTCTGATATTACTAAATCAGGACAAGTATTTTCCTACATTAATTTTTTCTAAATCTAATGAAACCAGCCTTAACTCTGTCAGTAATTCGCCGGTCACGGTCACTTCTAGGGTCACTTTCAGCTGTACTGTGTTAAGTCTGGTGTGTGTGTATATAAGAAACCTGAACGAGATGCTTCAGAAAAAAGCGTTGTTCAATGTACACATGTGACAATGATACTAAGTGTGACAGCCTCACAAATAAGAAACCTAAAATATCGCTCTCGCCCCCTAGTGGCTCGCTGCAGTACAGGCAATGTGAGTCTGTTAACTAAGGCTAAAAAATCATTTTAGAAGTAAAATTAATGTAAAAGAATGTATTTCTTAAGATACAGTAGTAATTGTATTTTATTTTAGAAGAGCATCTGGCCCTCACAGTGTCTGCAGATTAAAAAAATCTGGCCCTTGGACAATTGTAGCTGATGAACCCCTGACATAGAGTATGTATATATAAATAGACTATAGACTCTAAAATAGACGTAAAAATGTACAATTTGGTACAAGTATGTGTAGTTTTGTACAAGGTAACATCTGTGAAACTGTGCAAATGTTGCATCAGAATTTGGAGGAAAGCAACAATACTGGAATGTAATTGTGTGCTTTATATTGGCAAGGTGGTGGCTTGGGGGAAAAAGCTCTCACACAGTCTGGCCAATAGTGCTTTAATGCTGTGCTACCATTTCCCAGGTGGGAGTACACACTGCAGGAGGTCTTTCTGGTGCAGCACTTGTGGAAGATGTCCTGTAGTGATGGGAGAGACTCCCCGATGATATTTCCAGCTGTTATAACAATCTGCTGCAAGCTCCTCTAGTAGGCAGCACTGACACTGCTGTACCAAACAGAGATGCAGAAGGTCAGGATGCTCTCTCTTGGCAGTACAGTCAAGGGTCAGCAAAAAAACAATAGTGGACTAAGTAGAAGCCCTGAGGAACTCCTGTACTGAGTCTGTGATGCTAGATATGTTTTTGCTCTGGACTAAGACCTCTCTGACCGAAGGTCCAGGATCCAGTTGCAGGGAGATGTACTCAGTCTCTCAATTCCATAGTTCATTGTTGTTGTTAAATGCTGAACTGAAGTCTATGAACCCATTGGTTTATGTTTATATAAGGAGAATGTGTTTATATTAGAAGAATGTGTTGCTGGTGTCAAATTGGGCTCTACTGTGCAGCTGAAGGTTGAAACAGGCAGCTTAAATTTGATACAGTATATGGATATGGCATGAAAATATGCTGTTTTTCACAAATGGAGTTTTTTCAGGAAAAGCTTCAAAGAGCAGAAAGATTACTGAGGGTAAAGTCAAGGTCTCATTTGGGTGTAGGTGTAGTCTTACTTAGATATATGTGGCATTCCATTTTACCACAATTCTTCCTCTCTTTCCCTGTCAGAGTAAGAGTAGGAGGGGCGAGAGCACTGCTGCTGTCTCTTGGGAAAGGATAAAGAGAGGATCATCAGATATCGGGCAGCACAGAGGATGATGGATGGGATGACATTCACTGGGCAGAAAAAGAGAGAAAGAGAGGAAAACATACTCAGACACTTCAAACTTTAAGCTCTAAGGTGAAATTCAAATGCTGCATCCAAGACATGAAACAACCAGAATAAGCCATCATTGTGAGGGAACCTACTCTAGATGCTACACCACCCTATAAGCAACACACCCTATAAGACCACCAGGAGCCAGGGAGATGGTAAATTCTGCTATATATTTGTTTTTATTGGGGTTTTTTTGTCTTTAATATATCTGCAAAATTGACCCAGCTCTTGAACACCCCCTGTGAGGTTTGTAAGTATGGCTGTAGTGATTTTTTGAGGTTCAATGTAAACTAACAATTTGCTTGAAAACCCTCAACTTGTGGGAGTCCGAGGTGATTGGTCTCATCCACAAACAGATAGGAAAACACACCATTTATCTGCTGGAGCGGAGGCCTGCAATGCTATAGGGGAGACCCCTGTTATCAGGGATGTCCTCTGGCTTCTACTCTTATAGGGGTGTGAAAAGCGGCCGCTATTCGTATCTGTATTTGTATTTGTATCCTGAAATTGAGTGTGTGGGGGCGTGGAAGCGGAGTATCTACTCCTAACGCGAGCGTGTAACCAGGGGGGTGCTCCCGAATACAAATATTTTTTGAAGTATTTGTCTAAATACAGTATTTGTAAAAAAAAAAAACACTCCATTTGTGCCTTTCCGGAAACCGTATTAGGGTTCGGCTCCACCCCTATATTCATAACTGTACAAATCTGAGTTTCTTTACAGTACACCTTCTAGTTTCCACTCTGAATGACTGTGTTTACATTGGACTTATGTATGGACTTAATTCTCTACAATTCCTCTATAACTTTACCTGGACTTTGGCTCCTGGTCAGAAACCTGATATGATTGCTTAGGATTGCATCATGAATGCTGGTGGTTTCCAAACAAGAGTCCGAGCACAGGTCACACCTTCCAACATACTAAAATAAGATCTGTAGCCAATGCACTCTTTGATGAGGCTAAAGCAAGTGTGGTGAAGTCTGGAGCTCTACTTCTACACTCTACAAGGCCATCGCAGCAATCAAGCTAGGGAATGGGGCATGCATAGATGACTAAATCTCAGCTTTTGAGTGATGGCAATGTAGTCTTTTCTACCCTAAAATCACTCTCTGCCTGCGGCAGTGTAGAAATTGGAGTTCTTGCTTATAAACATGTTCTTTTTTACTTTAAGAAGTAGAGCAGTCTGAATCTTTCAGTATACTTTTACCGATTCCCCCTTATTTAATGCCCCCCTCTGTCAAAGAAGTCACTTTGAACAGAAACCTTTTGAAAAAGCAGAATTCGCAACAGTTACTTCATAGACATTTCGGAGTATATTTTAGTGTAATAAATTATGTTATTTAAAAAAATGATGTGAAAATTTGGAGTTATGCCACATTTTATATATTTTAATTTAGTGATTTTTAATTTTTTCGAACATTACCGAGAAAGGCTGTAACATATCTAAGAGCAACCCTACACTCACCCTGACCCAGGTTTGAGCATTCATCTGCAAGTAAGTAAGTATGTAAGTAAATAAATTTATAGACTATAATTACCCAGATAATTACATGGTCTGGTCTCATAGGTACAAATGGAAAAGTTCCTTGTCCAGGGTTGGAATTTATGAGCCATAACACATTTCTGGTGGTGTAAAAGAAGGACAGGGTCTCCACGTACTCAATGAATGTGGGTCAAATCAGAATTTTTCCTTTCTATTTCTGTGCATTTCAAACGGCAACACAGAAAGAACATGTGAATGCATGTGAATGCAGGGGGCCAAGAAGAATAGAAGGCTTGTGAAGCCAAACAAATCAACAGTAGGATCCGGCTCAATTACAGTACCACAAATATAGAAGAATGTTATAAAGACCTGGACAGTGGCAGGGCCACACACTCACACACCTAGGGGCAATTTAGTGTACTCAGTCAACCTATCCCGAATCACGCATGTTTTTGGTGGTGGGAGGAAACCGGAGCTCCTGGAGAAAACCCACGCAGTCACGAGGAGAACATGCAAACTACACACAGAAAGACCCTGTGCCCAACCCGGGAGTCGAACCCAGGACCTTCTTGCTGTGAGGCAACAGCACTAACCCCCGCACCACTGTGCCGCCCGACCTCATCACAAAATGAAAATATATGGCCAATTGTGTTTGGACTACTGTGACGTCTAGGGCACCCAATTCTTACTCTAGTGTACCCTCGGGCCAGCCTTTCATTTTCATGTACTGCAAATGGTGTACTGTTTTAAACTGAACCAGGTTATGCTTTTTACAGAACAAAGAGGAATGCATTTGCTTAATAATGCATTACCAGACATCTTCCCGAATTTCAACTTACAAGTGTTATTCCTATGCAAGTTTGGTTTGACCTGTATGGTGAGTCCTGGACAACCATTCTGTCATTTTTAGAAGATGCTTAACCTCCAACATCAAGTCGAGTGAATCTGTGTTTTGCCTGTACAGATGCTGGATCAGTTCAACAGTTCAGTTAAATGTGTGGGTTTCCCCATATTCGTATGGCATACGTTGTTAAAATAGTTTTATTTTACTTGGGCCTCTACTCCAGTGTGATGGTATGGTTCCAAAACATGCATTAATTCTGTTGACACCTTGAGAAGAGCTGCTCTCAAGTAACTATAACAGTGTAATACTGACATTATGCAAAAATTGAGTTGAAAGTACTGTAGCAGCACATCAGTAGTGGAAGATGACTTGTGAATGTGGCTTAGTGTTTATGCAAAGAAAAATCAATGCAATAAATTATCAGGAGTTGAGAAGGTAATGAGATTAACATTTAGTAACATTCAATCACAGATTGAACAGCTGAGTTGTATATTGCATAAATCCGATTCAGATCACAACAATGATTTAAAAACATAAAAAGAGAAGTGCTTCTCATATTGCTCCACATGGGGCATCAAAATATGCAATACAAGACAACAACAACCATTAATACCAATATTATTATTATTAGTTGTTAATAATAATGATCAACAATTATTATTATAATAAAATAAAATAATAATAATAATAATAATAATAATAATAATAATAACAATAATAATAATAATAATAATAATAATAATAATAATAA
>JBBMFX010410838.1:0-17752 GCA_037832545.1 Rhabdalestes septentrionalis
ACACATTTATGTGTTTGTGTGGCGATACAGTTATTAGTTTACTTGCTCAAGCCCACAGCAGCCAGAGGCTAATGCTAATAGCATTTTTTTTAAAGGCACTTTTGCATGAATTTTCTGATGAACTGTGATGAATTTCAATAAAAGTTCAAATGAGAGAACTGTATTTTGTATTCTTTTCTCCTAGACACCCTCAATGCAACAAGAGGAAATAGATATGTACAATGAGTTATAACAAAAACAGAACAGTAGAATGGTGCAAAGATCAAAATACCTAACAAAGTAACAACTATATACAAATTTAACACTACCGATATATTGGTCTTGACTCATTGGCACACAAAAGCGATAAGTGGTGTTCCTTCTTCTCAGCTGGCAACAGATGTATTCAAAGGACTCCCGCGACACTTAGCATTTGAGCTAATGCTAATCTGGGTTAAAAAAAACACATTGTTGTTTACAGGTTGTCAGAACTTACCAGTCGTCTTGTACGTAATCTTTGTCTATGTCGATCTTTTTCAAAGGCTGTAACATGCTGAATTAGCTGCCTTTGGATGCTGAAATACGTTTTTTAAGTTTGGAGGAGAAGCAGCACCCATGCACTGAGTTCGGCCATGTCTGTTTTGTGGGCGTGACCTGTGACAGGCAGCTCCCGCTGAGCACCTGTCTAGTGGAAATGCGGGCCGGTTCTTGGTTGGTTCAGGCAGGTTCGCAGTTCAGCACCGGCCGAGCACCAGAACCGGCACCAGTGTAGTGGAAAAGAGGTATTTGCGAACTCTACTGTGGCCAATGAATGAATAACATCACAATGCAACTTTTTTACACATGTGCCTCATTTCCAATCAAAATCTGACTGCCGGGAAGATGACAGGTCACAATTACTTGCCTCGCTTCCAACTCCTTTTTGATGTAACAGAGTTTATGCCACACCTTTTTACCCAAGACCCCTCCCTCTCCCTGACCCACTGCCTCTCATACCCCTCCCTAAGAGCCAGAAGTGATCTCACCCGTGACTCTTCCGACCGGATGGTCAGATCTGTAGAGTGTGACCCGCTTTCCTCCCGTGCTTGCTCACTCCCTCGCTTTTCTGCCTTCCTTCAGGGCATGAGAGGAGATGCTGCTGGGACAGGAACAGGAAACCCATTGTTCTGGGGGCTTTCGGGGCTGCACCCGCTTCACACGGCCCGGCCCCACCATCCTGGTGACCAGAGTGTTGATGTAAGCATGGCAGCATTGGACATGACAAGAATGCTGCTGATCACTCATCTTCACTTTGCCTGTATGTGGAGCCTCAATACATTTTGGTCGATTCCACTGTATCTGAACTGGTCAGAATAGTTAAGAAAAGAGAAGGTTTGCGTGGATCAGCACTTCACTAGAAGCCCTTCGTTTATTTATTTTTTTAAATTTCTATTTAAGTGTGTTTATATTCAGCATAATTTAATTATTCTATTCATTTTTGCTAGCTTATTTATTTTAATTATTTTATTTATGAATGAACTGATTTTGATATTAATGTGCATGGCTAAACTGCCGCAGGTTGAGTGGGTATATACGTAAAGAGCAGCTGCTATTGTATTTGTACTGTATTTGTATTTGAGTAAAAATGAATAAAGCAGCATGCAAACTCTGTCCCCCTCCCCCTTGGATCTACTCCTGAACTTGATTGTAGGACGTTGGGGTGGGGTGGGTGGGACGGTGGGGTTTGGGGGGGCGTGGGGTTTGAAGCAGAGCACATACTGTGGAACGCGAGTGTGTAAGGGGGGGGTTCCGAATAAAAATGTTTTAACTGTATTTGTCCGAATACTGTATTTGTAAAAAACGCTTCATTTGTGCCTTTCCGAATACCGTATTTGGGTTCGGCTCCGCCCCACTGCATAGGCATTTGTGACATCACAAAAACAAGTGAAAAAAAGCTGGTTCATCTTACTAAATGAACCCAGTGGACCAGGGAGTAAATGAAACTATTACAATGGCTACATCATACATTTTTGGCCAAAAAATATGACAAACACATTTTTTGTGATATGATTTAATCAAACCCTTAAAATCCCAGGTTTATGGAACTGTAAGCTTATTTCTTAGCTACTTTATTGACACCAATACAAACTGGAATTACTCTTAAGTGTGTATTTTTAAAAAAAATTACTGTCAGGCCCTGGACATTCAAGTAAAATTTATTTTTTATGCGTCAGAATTCGAGCATTATGAAGATCACTGGCAAGATCTCTTGAAAGCAGGTTTAGTTGACAAAAACTCCAGCCGTTTTTCAACAATGATTTACACACCAAAACGTTTTTTTTTTTAACCCAAAGTAGCACAAGTCATATGGAAACCTGCAATGGCTGCACAATTTTAAAATTGGTCATGCATGACTGCAACAATGAGAATGATGATGTATGCCCCTTGTCTTTCTCACCACTGCGCATGAAGTCGTGTGTGTGTTTATACACAGCTGCCAGCCAGGAAAATCCCTCTGCAGTTAAACTAAAGCATCAGACCAACAGGAACATGACCACAGAGGAAATTTTGCGATAAAGGCCAACAAATCACAACACAGAGGGAGAAAGTGGGCACATTTAGAAATGACTGTGTGGAATAATGGTTTTATTCTCTACAAAAGAAAACAACACTCACTGGCACACTTAGTCAAAGTCCTTCAGCTCATTTAGAGCATTGAGGGCTGAAAAGATTAGCACAAGGACAGAAAAGACTCATGAGGTCAGACAGCCTTCATTGCCCTGCAAGTTGGATTGGAGAGGAAAAAAACGGTGATACATGCGTGGGCTTCAGCTTAGACAGCCTTTGATCAGTGGTCCTGGCAGTCCTACTGAATGATTCAAGTTCTGGTAGCTTTGTCTGAAAAGGGCACTGCAGGACCTTCATGCCAAAAATGTTTTATTGAAGCAGTCTAGTCTGAAACACTCCTTATAACTTCAGCATGCGGTGGGGCTCACTGCTGGAGGCAAAGGTACATTCCATCAAATTCCATCCATCCCCAGCTTTAAATGTACCCAACTAATTTGCATTAAAATAGAATGAGAATAATTACATTCAATAAAGGGTTGACTATAAAGGGAATATACATCCATCCATTTTCTACCACTTTGTGACGCATATATTGAATATATATATAGGTATAAATATAGATATAGATAGAGATAGAGATATAATATATATATAAATATCCCATCACTGATGTACTGATGATCAAACCACTATCCCCACACACTGCTGCAGAGAAAGAATTTCAGTGTTCATGCTGTCGTATGTTCACGCATGACTATAAGGGGACACTTTACTTTTCTAAACTGCTTGAACTAAAACTTCAGGTGTGGGCTTAGAACTGTTTCACTAATTTTCCAGGGGTTAATAATGCTGTCGGTACTGAGCCCTGATTTCCATGATTAGAAGTGATCACATTAAAGTGAATAGCCCACTTAAGTGAATAGCCCTAGATTACCATTAATCTCCTCTGTACGTCGGTCAGTCAGGCGAACCCTACCGCTGACGCTTGCAGACCAGGACGAGTAGGGCTGTTATCGTCTGGGTGATGACCCCAGCCACCAAGGGACCTGCGACTCTAATGAATTCCATTAAATCTACACTCACTCCTGTACACCTGCTCATTTTCCACATGCACAGACAGGCTACACCACACGAACGCTCATTGGTGGACCAACCCCACAGCAGAAAAACGCTTGCTTCACAGTGCGCGGGAAATATATGGCATTAATATTCTCTCAACAGCCGCCCAGTATAGCTTTTGTGCTGCAGTATATCTTACCAATTAGACTGTTGTCTGTATAGGATGCACAAAAAGGCAGGCCACACAATATACAGTGTATATGACCTGTCTGCTATTTTTATTTTTATTTTATTCTGAATGTTACTGATAAAATGTTATCACAATGTTAAGCATGTCTCCACACACTTAAGTTTTTTGGACATCATGTCCAGATTTCTACAATTTCTACAGTTTTTTAAACAAGTTGCTTAAAAAAAAAAGTTGACAAGTTGCAGCCACAATAATATTATTTCATGTTGCACATCTAAGCTACTTGAGCAAATGTTCATTATAATCCAATAACTTAAACCAAGTCTTGCTAAAGGCATTGTCTCAATGGTTTCAACTATACTTCACTTGTAATGGACTGGCAAGCTGTCCAGTGTGTTTTTCCACCTTTTGCCCCTTGACCACTGGAATAGGCTCCAGCACCCTCCATGACTCTGGTTATCGTGAAGCATCTCAAATAACACATTAATGAATAAATGACAGATTTACCAAGGTCACCAACATCCCCCTATATAATTATATTCACTGTTTACTTTTGGGGGAGTCCCCTACACCACTTTTAGGGTCACACCATTTTTAGATCTCAGTGAAGTTTGTTAGATGATCCTTTGGAAGCATGAGGGACTGATTCTAAAGGAACGTGGTGCAACATAGTTTGTCCAAAAATCGTTTAAAACTGCATTGATTTGCTGTTATGAAACCATTCCTGATGATTTATAACAGTAAAAAAGAAAGGAACTACAGTTTTTATTAACAAAATGTTACAATTTTATACATTACTTATTGAGACTGGTAAGGGTTGGTAAGCGCATTTTAAAACCAGCATTAAAATGAAGGGGCATCAGATGGCAAGGAATTTGAATAGGCTGAATAGACTGGCATCTGTCAGGGTCCACTGACTCCCATCTCTGCCAATCAGATATGACTCACATCTGCAGAAAGTCCAACATAAACAACTGCCCAGAGAGTCGGTCAATCATACAGACCCCTGTAGCAAGATAACTGAGGGCTTGGCTGGTTTGCGAATTTTTTCAAATCCAAAACAGGTATTAAAGAAAACAAACTTGCCTGGTTCTTTCGATGAAACACGTTTGTTTCCAGTTATTGTTTTTCTAACAGCATGTACTTGCATGTTTATGTTTGATGTCCTGCTTTAAATCACAGCCCGCCTGATTCCACAGCAGCGGGTAGTGGCTGATTGACATAATCTTAATCAACCAAGACTGCCATGATGAATTATTGGCTTAGGCCCCATGAACAATTTAAAAATGCATCCAGGACGACCTGATCACAATAGAACCAATCTAAATGCAAGTGTAAACAACCATCAAGACACACAGTGATGTAATCACTCAAAACACTTGCTAAGGTAGTCTGGGATACATGGGTTTTATAGTGAAAATAGTAATGTCATTAAGTGACCCCGACAGGGACGTCACAGGAAAATGTGTTTCGTGTGAGATTAAAACCGGCTAGAAGTGTTGTAGGCCTTACAAAGTCTGAACACATGTGCTCAGCTGCACACCTTGGAGACCAAGGTGGAAACGGCAGCGCAGCGTTCCCTTGTGATCCGATTGCCGAAGATGTTTTGAAACCAAGTGTAAACGTGGCCCTCGAGAGTGGAGCCCTAATAAACGCAGTAGAAAGCTCGACTATGTCATGGAAAAGTGCAACGTAAGCACCTACCAGCTGCGGACTGTGTTTGAACTACGCAGCCACAAAATGACGCTACCAATATTTTAGAGCAGAGAAAAGTATCACCTTATGCTTTCCCAGAAAGCACCAGGTCAATGTCAGTGTGACACCCAAACAAAAGCCAGAGCAAAGCTTGGCTCATTGCTCCGCATCTCTCTGTGTAGTTTGGCATCTTTGCCCTGCTTCAGAAAACCCTCTCTTTAAAGCTAAACATGAAGTCACGTACAGTGACAGGGCCAATTGTGGGCCATTAGCTCTAGGAGTTAATTAAATTTCTCTGCAAGTCGCAGGGGAGAATAGTGTTTGACAGCTTTAGACAGACTTTCTGTTCTGAGGCAACACATAGGCCGAGAGCAGAAACCGTAGAATCTGTATGAAAGAGAGCAAAATGGAGAAGGATATGATGAACTGTCTGTGAACTATAGCTTCTCCAAGGCTAGTATCTGTTACCTCAAGACTATAGCCTGGCATCCGTTACATCAAGAAACCGCACTCCTTATCTGTACACAGCCAAACACCATGGCAGGTTTGTTTGCCACAACTGCAATCAGGATCTGTTTGGATGGAGCCTGTGATGGTTGGGGATTGCCTCTCATTTCAAATGTTGGTAATTTCCTTGACTGGTGGAATTCAGGTCCAGTATGAGAGGCTTTGCTGGTGTCTTGTTTCAGAAGAGTCTTCAGATATTATCAAGGATAATTGCAGGAAGCCCACCCCACAGTGCGGATGCAAGAAAGTGAGCGGGGACATGTGTGTGTGTGTGTGTGTGTGTGTGTGTGTGTGTGTGTGTTTGTAATTTGTGAGCTAGCAGTCCCAGTCAAATGTCTGGACACACCTGATTGAACGTACGCTTTTCAAAGACATTTGGAGGACCTTAATATTGAAAAAGTTGAGAAATATTGTTTTGAAGAACCCATTTAATGGAAAAAAGTGCATAAATACACTTTAAATCCCACTACACTACTAATTCTGTACAGTCCATGCATGTAAATTTAATTTTGTGACTGACTGACCATAAAATCACAAAACTGCCCCACTTCAGGGGGAAATGCACACAAAGCAGTAACACTACTGGCTTAATACTGAATTGCATACTGAATTCCCCTAAAATTGAACTCAGCGCAAACTTTGCATGTAAAATGTATTTCCCCTGAAGGTCTGTGATGTGTAACAACAAGCAATCCCACTGAAATGATCAGAATTTTCTCTGCTGAAATGGAGCGTTTCTTCAGTCTGCTATTTGAATACGATGCAATACAGGGCAGCCAATCGGAATGGAGCGCATTCTCACATGTCAGTCTTTGAGGCACAAACACAGAAATAGCCAATTGACAATCATGTCAATTATGTAGAACTCTTTTGTGAATACAACCACACTGTCATAATTAGGCCACAGGCTAAAGGAGAATGGAAGCAAGAGAAATTCAGGTCATCGTCCCTTTAAATTCTTGAACTCTGTATCCAAGTGAAGTATAAATATGTTGTAATCTAGCTAAAATGGATTTTAAATGCACCCATCCTTCATTTCCTGAGCTCATTTAAAACTTGAGTGTGGAAAGGTTTGTTTGTTCGGCCTACGTAGTTCTCCACCTGGTTTGGAACAATTTGTGAACATGTGCCATGCTGCAAGAGTGAGGCGGCTGCAAGTCTCAGACTGAGGCAGTTTCAGTTCCTCTCCGTGCAAACAACAACAACAGTGTGACAACAGAGCTTAATCCTCCAGACACAAACAGTAGTAAATACAGCACCTCGACTTGTTCTGCCCTTTTACGTTGATGGTCGCCAGTAAAACTGCCCGGCTTGACGGCTGACTTTGCAAGTCCTTGCCAAATTACAACTGGCTGCTTTCGCTGATCGCAGCTCATCTCCAGCAAGCCAGAACTCAAATTTAGAGTCGGAAAATGTTAAACCACAATCATTATATTGTCCTAATTACTATTTGTACCTTGTTAAAAGTTGGAAATGGAAGAATGCCTGTTCTCATTAATGTGTTTGAGCTAATCACATTGTTCTGCAGGACTAGGCTTCATTGACTTCAAGGCCACTATCATAGTAAGTCTATAGGAGAGATGTCATGATTTTGATATCTTTGTGAATGCTCTAAAATGTGGAGAATTGTTAAAAAACAAAGGAAAGTCCATTTAAGAGTAGGTGTTAGGTGTGTCCAAACTTGTGACTGGAATTCGGACTGGGATGTTCGTGGAGCATTACTGGCACAGATGTTCTTCAGCTGGGGCCGGCTGCATCTCTCATTCACTTTAATAGAGCTCTGGGCTCTGCAGGCCTGCCATTTTGTTCCCATTAGCGGGCAGCGAGCCCAGCTGGCTCTGTTGCGGTTAGCGGGCCTTCTCTAGAGCCACATGTTCTGAATGGAGCGAGACTGGCTTGCACTTCCGAAATTCTGGAAAACCAATAATAGATATCATACTCAGTAATGATGATTGTGGCGGTGATGACGATAAAAGGCCATTACAGGGACGAGGTCAGGACCGTGTAATTTACCGTTCCCCTTCCTTTACCACCTACAGTGTGTGTTGGTGTGTGTGTGAGTGTGAGCAACTGAACGCGTGTTACATTATACTGATTCAGCAATCATTACCAGCATTAGCACCCTAGGTCTTGAGATCCATCCGATGTCAATACTGACGCAAGCCCTGTTTTCGCCAGGACCAAAATGGTGCAATTTCTACCCCAGGGATTGTTTTTAACAAGGTCTGACACATACCCTCCACAGAGATGGTCAATTGACGCCCGTTCCATTTAATGCTCTGCAGTCCTCTTTGAAGTCAGGTGCGATTAAACCCAAAGTTCTGCATGCAATTATAGGGTTCATTAACCCATATAGTGTATTATTTAAACCAAATTTGGTTCTAATTTGGTTCTACTATTGTTCTGCATGGTTCTACATGATATAGGGACACCAAACAGGGCTCAGAATGATGGCTGATACCCTGAGCATCAACACAAACTGCGGTAATTTCCACATAAAGAGTTCTTTGGCTATGTGATGATGATTTACTATTTGTTGTGCTTCCGTCATGGTTCATATTCTAAGGGTTAATCCTTAAATTAATTTGGGACAAACTTGTCCAATATGATTTCATTACTGGTATATGAGTTCATCATATCTTGCATAACTTATTAATTTTTACAAATATTTTAAAGCTTATTTGCTTCGCAGTCTTCCCAACTTCCTCTGCTATAAACAACATCATCTTCTATGGTCATAGCTTCTATCATGGGAACATTTTGTGTACGAGCCTGCTGTCATGTGTGCAGTGATCTCATTATGTAGACATGACAGCAGAGGCACATTACAAGCATATGGAGCGCATGTTCACCTGTTCAAATCCCAAAAGTAGAAATGGGTCCCAAACTGGTTCACTTGACTGAGTGTGTCTCTCGTTTCATAGCAATTGCTGTGAGGTTGATTTTCCTGAATGTTGTCAACGATCCCATTACAACTTAATGAGAAACTGAGGTCTTTCTTTTACATTTACATTTATGGCATTTGGCAGACACTCTTATCCAGAGCAAAAAAGTGTAGAGTGGCCTCTCATACCACACAGTGTGAACAGTGTGAAATACTTTCTCTGCCTTTAATCCATTTGGCAAGTGAAACAGGGGGCTGCCACCAACAAAGGACACCTGGGGAGCAGTGTGTGAAGATGGGACCTTGCTCAGTGGTGTCACTAGCAATTACCCTCGACCTTCTGTTTGCAGGAACAACTCCCTAACCTCCAGGCCACCAGCCGCCCTTTGCCCGTAAATAACATTCTGTGTCCAGACAAAATGATCTAATACTTAACTGGAATATGCCAACATCGCCTGTATGCATTTTTTGTGAATATATCATGGGTGTCATCGCCATTCAGCCAGAGGGGGGCGTGTCCACTTCACATTTCATAATTATATGTTTGGACCCCCCCCACATTTAACATTAATAATTAGTTCACCAATACTGTTGAATCTTGAATCTTTGGTGAAAGAATCCACTCCTCCGCCGCCATTCAAACCCTTCCGACACCCCTGGAATATACCTCTGAGATGACTGAACTATCTATCTATCTATCTATCTATCTATCTATCTATCTATCTATCTATCTATCTATCTATCTATCTATCTACTTATCTATCTATCTAACTATCCATCCATCCATCCATCCATCAATCCATCCATCTATCCATCCATCCATCCATCTATCCATCCATCCATCCATCCATCCATCCATCTATCCATCTATCCATCCATCTATCCATCCATCCATCTATCCATCCATCCATCCATCCAACCATCCATCCATCCATCCATCCATCCATCCATCCATCCCTCCATCTATCTATTTATCTAAAATAATTTCCAACCCTGCAGCAGTTGCTAAGACAGAAGGTCAGAGCAGGTCATTTGTTTCGGTGGCTTCAAGTCGACCCGACCCTGTGCCTGCCTGTTGCCCTGTCCTGAGGTCAGTCTCTGGTGCCAAGTCTCTTGGCATTGTAACTTTTCTAATATTGTCAGGAGGCGCTCGGGTGCCATGTGGTTTAATGACATCATCTCTGCGCGCCCTCCACCCACATGTTAACCGCAGCAAGTCCTGCAGGAGAAACTGTGCAGAGCCCATAGCCTATAAGGAGAGAACGCACAGCTGAGTTCAGCATGACCTAACCTCCACTGGGTTTTTCCCCTCCACAATACATTACACCCCGACAGCACATGTGTTTAGACTGCATGCACGGGCATATGGGCTTTCGGTGCACAAACAGATTAATGAAATATGTTTTTTCCACTGGTGTGTGGTGCGCTTCCAGTCCTGGTGTGGATTTACTCATCATTATCATCATCATCATCATCATCATCATCATCATCATCATCATCATCAGCATCACAGCTGTAATTAATGTAGCAGTGCACCTTCATGTTTTATGTAGTATACATAAATCAAACACTAGCTTCTTTATGCAGTTGTGCAGACTGAGTAAGAAACAGCTGTTTTATTCCCATCCAGAAAGGGTGTTTGGATCACGTGCGTTGTCCGAAGGGTAATTATGGCACTCAGTGGCTTGATCTGTGCTTTTGCAGTTGCAGTTGCTAGGCTGGCCAGCCTAATATATCTAATGTTATATGACTCAAATAAATATTAAGAGGGCAGTTACTCTGTGAGGATAAATGGAGTGTATTTTTGTGTTTATGTGTTGGGGTGGGGATGTGGTGGTGGTGTTGAGGTTGGGGTGTGGGGGGGTGTTGTCCTTGGTTTTCTAAATATTTGTCAAGGTCAGTTCCCACTTGAAAGTTGGCTCTCCCTATCACAGAATGAAGCAAAGCTGGGAGAACCTTTACCAAAACAGTAAACGGCCACTGACTCTATTCCACTGGACAGGTGAACATAACTGAAAAACTGTGGAAGTCGACAGTATCCCAAATCCTATATGTGAATATATCCCCAAAACTTGTGTTACACCACACTTAGCTCTTAATTCAATTGGAACAGACTTATGAATGTGACAGATTATGACAGATTATGATCTATAAATGTGGCTCAAACCTTCACCATGCAGCCAAAAACTGCTGGGAGTCATTTTAGGCAACAGAGTGTTTCACCAAACACCAAACGAGCACTTATGTAGAATTCATTTTTGGTTGCAATGACCATCATTATTACAGTGTTGTCTAATCTAAAAGATCTTTTCAACAGTCCTGGTGTCCTACATTGACTGTTCATTTAATTAGTGTTTTGTTCATTTTATCTGGCTCACAGCAAGTCATTTTGTATCTGAAATCTACATCTGTATCACCTCTGTGTAAACCTGGGCATGGTTTAAGCAGCAAGAGAAATTGTGGTGCTGCATTTTTATTGAAACAGATTCTGTGACTAAACATCATAATTCTGGGTGAGTGGCATATTGTTTACTTTTCACATAACTGTTCTTTCAAAACAACTACGTTGCTATAATTTATCTTTAGGTTGAATTGAGTGCCAAAGCTGTAAAGTTGTTACAAATGAACGCATTTCTAAATGGCTCGTGCAATGGGCAGTAATGATAGTTACACTTCCACACTTTGATCCGGAGACAAATGGATTCTGAATTCATTGGGGCTTCTGTCGAGGAAAAGGACGGAGCAAATAGGATCAATCTCAGACAAATAGTTCCGGATTTAATTTACATTGTTTACAGCATTGGCAGATGTACACACTGTAGACTCTTTGGGATGTTCAATATTAAGTCTGCTGAGTGTGCTTCGAAAACTTCATTACAGCTTTTATGTCAAAACTTCAGACAGAGTGGGCGGAGTTTTCTCCTCCCCTGACCTCACCTTTTTACCGTTACCCCCCATTATACCAGGCAGTTTGTATACTCATGGGCCAAGATATTAACGGTTATACATTACAGACTTTATTGGTGGTAATCCAATAGCAGCATGCTGTACAGGGATGGTGGAAAGCACTGCTGACCACCCCACACCACCAATCTCAGCAAAACACACACACACACAAACACATTAAATTGCTTGATCTCCCAAAGTTATTGAGGCATCTAATGGAACAGTAGCTTTAATCTCCACCTCTTCTCTTTTACGCAAGTTTGAGTCTGCTGAACACACACACACACACACACACACACACACACACACACACACACACACCATTGTCTCCTGTTTTGCCTCTTTCCCAATTCTCATTCTTGTCTCTTTTACATAAAGGCTTGTGCATCCGCAGCTCCTACAATTCTCCCTTTACCGGCACTCACACACCAACTCTATTTATACACAAACCACTAGACTGGAAAGAGCCTTTCCATTAGCCTCCTGTTTTGAACTTCTGGCCTCAGTAGCGAGTTCATTCTCCTAGAGTGACAAGAAAAAAGGAAAACATTAAAAAGTCAATGTATTATTAGGAAATTCATGTATTATTATTAAGGAATCAATGTATTCTTATGCAATATATTTTAAATACATTTTAAATAGTAATTAAGTAATTTGATCCATTCATAAATTAATTTAAAGTTTTACAACAAATATTAACATTTGTTAGGAAGGTGTTTAAACATTTTAAAGGTTTATAAGATTTTGTGTCCAAATTGATGATATTTCATAGTAGAATGCCATCGATCCATCTATATATCTATCACTATGTCTAAATATCAGTCTATCTATCCATCCATCCATCCATGCGTCCAGTCTAGACTTCAAAAATGTCTCGCACTTCAACAGTGGTCATGTGATCTCAATGCAGACAAAGTAATTATTTTTAGATAATTCGGTAATTTTTTAGACCGGATTATTTAGCATTGATTCCAGTAACTGCATTTTTTTTACTGAATGGAATACCAACAATTGCATTTAAGGGAGGGTTTTTCAGGCAGAATGATTCATGTCGGTAGCCGCGATGTGACCTGAGGGCCAGCTAGGTCAGGGGAACCACAGACAGATGAGTTCTACTCTAACAGAACAGTGCTCTCATGCAGCAGAACCCCCTCCACACACACACTATGTGTGTCAGATAACGCAAAGGATTAGCACGAGAAAACCCAAACATGCTCCTCGGGGCACACAACTGAGCCAAATCTGCATTTTACTGCAACAGTGATGGATTCCTGCCATTAAGGGAGGACCTTTTGATGTCAGCACCTGCTGATGATTCTTCCAGGAAAATTAAAAAAAAATCTTTACAGCCCCTTGAAAGACAAAAGACAAAAACAGCACATGTTGTCAGTCTCTCATCCAAAAAAGATGTGCACAGTCAGCTGGGAAAAAACAGAGAAATGAGTGTATGTGTGAGTGTGTATTAGGAATTAGCATGCTTCAACATGCACTGCCTGTTTTTCACCCTCAGGAGCTCAAACGTGAGTGATACAGAACCTACACACGGATTACACTATCGCCTTGTTATAGGGTCAAGGCCAGGACATCCGCGTAAATAGATATAATTAGTATTATAGTATTTCACCAGAAAACAAAGCAGCACTTTACTGCAGTTGTTATGGCAAAGGAGGCCCGGCGGGATGAGGTGTCTTCGAGGGAACAAACAGTAAACTTATGAAAAAACTGTGAGGAGATAAAAGGTGGCGTGTGTGCAAACGTGCACTAGCTTCATTGCAGAAGGTTCACAAGTTCACTCTGACACAAAGCAGAGACTGAGATGGGACTTGAAAGTGCCGCTATTTCATAGCTCTTGAAATCCAGGCAGAGTTGGAGTGGAGAGAGGAGGCTCTGTGTGGTCCAGTTATAACCCATGGCCACCTCTGAGGCTATCTGGGGTCACCACTGACCTGTTTGTGACACGGAGCAGAGCTCTCCAGAAGAACATTACTCTGATAAAGGCTGTTCAGCATCTATTCTTAATGGAGGCAGAGAATCTCAATGGACCTCCGGACCAAAATGAGACCATCTGTACCACTTTTTATAGGAGTCTGCTAATATTGTTCCTATACACTGTAAAAGTAATGCATGGAATGTTCTTGATTGTTTACATAACTGTGTCAAAGTTTAAGGACACATTGACCAGAAGAAATTCTTCTTCAAATGTTTTTATCATAACAGAAAATATGTATACAGTCAGTAGAAATACTTTTTCACATGTTTTGCATGAATCCCCATTGCGATGGACGAGAGACTCTGGGTTCCCATGATCCCATTGTGGATTAAGCAGTTTCAGAAAATGAATGACTGAATATATAAATCCCTTCTATTGTTATTGGAAGATTGGATGCCCTGTATATTGGGAAAGCAGCCTGTGTGCACCAGACTGGGGAAGGACCATCCCTGGTTAGAGCTCAGGAACACACATGCAACTGCAGGTGTATGATAAATACCATGGTTCATTTACATATATTGCGCAAAGGAAAGCAAACTCCTACGAGTTACCTTACTTAAAACTTTTTCGTAATCATTTCAGTCCCTCCTTTGCATGCTCTCTTGTTGTTTGCATGTTCCCTCATTGTGTGCAAATTGCTCCATTACCTCATACATGTACATGCACATGCTCCTCCCCAAACTATCTTCAGATGTCAGATCACCATCTACTGCCTTCAGCGGAAAAGAGTTGCTTTGTGGGCCATTTATCACTGTGTGGCTGTTTTAAGCCCCAATTCCCCACAGTGTTCAGTGTCTTATGTCATGAATGTTGTTCTTCGTGCCAAACAATCACATCAAAAGAAAGCAGACCTTCAGTGACAGAAATGGAACACACGCGCAACCTGTCAGTCGTGCTTGTGTGGTGCATATAAGTTGCTTGTTATCTTCTAAGTGTCTGAAGATTTAACTTGTGTTAGCTAACTTGCTAACACCTACCTATTCTGAGTTAGCTAACTTGTTGCTTAAACTTTAGTTTGAACTGCTTTCACTCTGTCTGAGTTGCCTGGTTGTGAATTGCTGAGTAGGTACAGGAAGTACCAAATATAACCATGTACTCTGTTAGCGGGCTACTATTCGCCCTGTAGTTACCCCTGAGCTTTGTATTCTCTTGTGTCTGTATTTTCTCTGAAAATGATAGGAATATAGGAGTGTTTCTGCTTTTTTTATCCATATAAGTATTTCAACAATAACTGTACACACATTCCAGAAAACATGTTCCTCATCAGAGTAGCACCCATTCTCTTGGTGATATTACATCTTCTCATAGTTTCTCCCACCACTCTTATTCTGACAACACTCAACGCATCCTCTGCTTTCTTCCTGGCAACCCTCAGATCTCCGCCCAGGTCTCTGGATGTTTGAATGACATTTCCTCCTGGATGACAGCACATCACTTGCAGCTAAATCCCAGCAAAACAGAGCTCCTGTACTTTCCAGGGGATGCACCCCCAAGACCTGACCTGGCTCTAACTTTCAGAAATGTTGTCAGCACCCCCACACCAAAAGCACAAAAAACAGGTGTCCTCTTAGATCTTAGAACTCTCACTTTTATCTCACATTACCAAGCTCTCCTAAACTTATCAGATAAATCCTTTATAAGATCAGGAACATTTGTCAACTCCTCATCACTGACACCACTCATCCATACTCATCCAAATCCATTTCATCTTAAGACTGGACAGTAACACGATCCTGCTTGGCCTTCATCTGAAAACAACAAGACCTCTACATCTGATTCAGAATCCAGCAGCACATTTGGTGCTCAATACACAAACATTCTCCGACACCACTCCATTGCTGCGAACCATTCACTTGCTTCCTGTGGTTTCTCACATTCAGTTTTTAACTCACCAACAAGGCAAGAAAATTTTCATCTTACCTGTCAGCAATAATTAAACCAGCGGTCATAGTTCACAGTCTTAGCTCCTCAAGCAAAGCCAGACCCAACCCACCTATTCTCAAAGGTGGAAGACATGCATCAAAACTTATCAACTTTGGCACCGAAGTGGTAGATCCGATCAGAAGTGCTGAGACCCTCACAGTCTTCAAATGACTATGATAGACCCACCTCTTTGTAAAAAGAATATTTCTATGGGAATTTGTGTCCATTCATTCTGTAGAGCATTTATGATCTCAGGCACTGATGTTGGATGAGAAGGTCGGGATCACAATCTCTCAATTCCAATTTATCCCAAGTGTGCAGGATGGGGGTTCTGTGTGAGCCAATCAAGTTCTTGCAGTCAAGCGTGGTGTTGTCCCAGTACTTGGTATGCTGAAGCATTTAAATTGATTGCCATTCTTTGGAAATAAGGGGCCTCAACCAAACCCTGAGTGTCCCAGTACTTTTGTCCATTTAATGTAATTTCCATATATACCCTACATTTTAAACATTTAACTAAGTGTACATTATACACCAAACTACTTGACCAATGAGGGGAGACCGGGGAGCAGGGTGTGGGGATGGTAGCCCACTTTCACACTAGTACTGAGATTCAAACCCACAACCTGGGAGTCCTAACCAATAGGCCACCAAGCTGCACAGTTATATGTGCCCTTTAAATTCCAAATATTTTTTTTCCTGTGCAACAAATCATCATAAACCTTATCTGAGGGCTGTAAGGTTTGTTTTTCCCCCAATGATTCCCACTGCAGTCTTGCTTTAGAATATCAACCCCAAGCAACCAGTTGAACAAAACCCCGTAAATGATATCAGACATGAATAGAAAGTTTAATATGATCGATGATGTCTTCCCTTGAGCCAGCTTTGATGACATAACTATGAACAGCATTAGAATATCAAAGAACTGGGGTGCACTGAGGTTTTGTTAAGCATGGCAGTGTCCATGTTGTGTAATACTTCACCTCACCTACACTGTGCATGACAACAGTGCATTAGTGGGCCGAATGAAAATAAACAGGTCTATAAAAACCAACTGGAGACTTGGAGCGGATGGGGGCGGAGGGATGTGTGCTGGGCAATCGGTGTCTCGGCTCTCAGCAGTGTGTGTCTGTGTGTGTATATTTGTTGGGGATAGAGGTGTTTTCTATGCATTCATCTACATTCCTGAGTCCCACAAACAATGAGCTCGGTGCCAGTGGGCCTGGAGGGAGGGCACAAAAGGGCACTGAAGAGGGCGTGCTTAAGATGTCACCATGCTCACCCGCAGGAATGTCCTATCACTCAGATTGTGTATGAGTGAACCAAAATACCCTATCAATCTTCTCCAGCAAAGGGACAGTAGCAGAGCACTGGGAGTGTACAGACAGAAGAAGCCCTGACAAAAATGCCAGTAGAGATAAAAAATAGGGAGATGGGGCCCTGCTAGCTAGCTGAAGAGGCCAGCAGGCAGTCACTGGTACAGCGCCAATGGTTATTTAAGTATGTCGGTACTTTTCCATGTTGCTGATGATCTACCAGTGTCAGTGTGTAGACCACCTGTCACAAGTTTAGGTAGGGGCTTTCTAGTCCATGGCCAGGTGTCAAAGAGAGCATGACTGGTCTTGTTCAGTCTAGGTGGGTAGAATGACTATCCCTGCATCACTGAGTGAAATAGCAGTTAGCACACTCTCCCAAAGATGTTGCAATAATGGCTGTTTGAAAAGATGTGGTGGTGCTTCATGTTTTGGAGAGAACACATCCTAGCCCCTGTGTTGATAGAAGATCACACTAGGGCTCATAGATTGACTAAATTGGCAAGATATTTGGGGTCATGCAGCATTTAGCATTATAATACTAATAATACTACCACTAATAATAATAATATTATAATAATAATAATCTAATAATAACAACAATAACAGCAACAGCAACAGCAGCAACAACAACAACAACAACAACATCAACAACAACAACAACAACAACAACAACAACAACAACAACAACAACAACAACAACAATAATAATAATAATAATA
>JBBMFX010410946.1:2500-17751 GCA_037832545.1 Rhabdalestes septentrionalis
TCCTGGATGTGGTTATGCTGCACAAAATTTCACAACTTTTTGTGCCCATCTCAGATTTCACATCAATGACGGGAAAAAAGTATTATGTCCATTTGAAGGTTGCTCTAAATACTTCAGTGTCCAAACATCATTTTCCAGCCATATTTCTCAAAAACATAAGCAGAAATTTCAGCAGTCAAGGCAACAAGAAATTGGTGAAATTGCCATAGTCCAAGGACAGGACATCCATTAGAAGACAGTGATTCACAGCATAATACTAACCTTAAAGAGTTATATCTACATCGATTGGCTTTGTTTTATTTAAAAATGCAGGCTAAAATACTCTTGCCTTGTCGTAGAGGAATTTCAAGATCTTCTCAGCTGTGGAATGCATGACCTTCTTGCAAAACTGTCTGACAAACTGCCAGCATTTTATACTGCACAAGTAGAAGTAGATAACATCATTCAAGAACTTTCACAAAATGACCTCTTAACACTATACAATAAGGGTGTGTTGAGATCTAACAAAACAAGGAAGACATTTTCCATGTTGAGCCCACTCAGAATCTGACAGTACAGGCAAACAGCGTTTTTTTTTCCATATGTGCCACACATACTACAAGAACAGTACAAACAGTCAAAACTGCGCAGATCATCAGACATGGTTTTAGAGGATGTCTCAGATGGTCAAAATTTCAAAGAGAATGCACTTTTACATCACTGTCCATCATCTCTGTCAATCATTCTCTAGCAAGACGCATTTGAAGTGGTTAATCCATTAAGGTCTGGCAAAAGGAAACATCAAATCCTGGCGGTGTACATGACCCTAGGTGAGATTTTACCACACAACCAATCCTCTGTTGATGCAATGCAAACCGCGCAATCCCGGTACAAATAAAGGTACTGACGACCCTGGAGTTCCTTGCAACTAGCTGTTACCAGCGGGAATTAGCTGACAGGTATGTTATCATTAACAATAAAATGGCTCATTTTTTCTAAAGCTTGTTTCGGATATACAAGAGTAATAGTTTAATTTAATTCTAGGTCTGGGATTCAACTCGTTCTGCTTTGCAGGGACACTGATTTTAAAACTTTCGGGCATAACAAAGTGTTTTCCAGTTTTATTGCAGACCTTAAAGATTTGGAAGGGACAGGGGTCCTGGCAGAGGATGGAACCATAATGAAAGCAGCTTTGTTAGCCATCTCAGGGGACAATCTGTGCTCTCAATGCATAGGTGGTTTAACCGAGAATTTCAGATGCAGCATACATTATTGCAGATACTGCTTAATTGACAGGGAAAACTTTATCAATGATCCACTATCACTAGGACAAAAAAGAACTGCTGATAACTATAAAGACAGTGTTAAGGTCCTCTCTACAAGTGACCACTCTGTTGTAAATGGAATTAAATTAGACTCTGTGTTCAATTCACTGAAATATTTCCATGTGTGCTCTGGGCTACCTCCATGTTTGGGCCATGATTTATTTGGAGGAGTGGTTTCCAGTGACTTGTCACTATATATTGATACCCTTGTGCAAGTGGAAAGTCATTTCACATACAACCAGTTAAACTGGGCAATTGTACAGTTCAAACACACAGGAAGTGATGCTTTAAGTAAGCCATGTGAGGTGAAAACAGGGCTGAGGCTGGGGGGTTCAGCAGCACTAAACTGGTGTCTTCTACGTCTTCTGCCTCTGTACATTGGTGAAAAGATACAACATCCTCTGGATAATGAGGTTTGGCAGTTATGCCTTACACTATTGATCTTGAATGTGCCCCCAAAATAAGGAGTATATATATATATATATATAATCCATTATATACATATTAATCTGAGACACAGTAGGTTTCCTGACAAAGCTTTAAAAGCAAAACATCACTGTTTGTTACACTGTGCAGAGCTTATCCTTCACTCATTAGTTTGTGGACCCTTAGGTTTGAGAGCAAGCACTCGTATTTCAAAGCATGTACGAGAACAGTACATAACTTTGTCAATTTATGCATGACACTATCAGAACGGCATCGGTTACTGCAGTCCTACCTTTCAGTGGGCCAACTGTTTCCACCTACAGTTCAAATCATTGGAGAAGCAAGTGATTATAATCATCATCTTTACAGGCTGCACTAATCAGACCACTTAGGATGTGTAAGCAGTTGTCTACAAAGGTACCAAATATGTCAAAGGCTATGTTTCCATTGTAGAGGACACTGATGAGGGCTTGGTATTTGGGAAGATAGCTGTGATACTTGTTAACGATTCTGAATTGTACTTTGTGCTCAAGTTGCATCACTCAGTACTCCTCATTGACCTTGGACTTCACTGCTTGCGTTGCCCTGCAGAAAGAAGCGTGTGTGTAAATGCTGACAGTCTGATGGATTATTACCCACTACCACTTTATAACATGGCAGGCCTTTTTGTTGTCTCCCTACACAATTCAGTTTCCTATTAATTCTTTTTCAGGGATGGAAATCACAAGACTCCTGCTGGCACTGGACAGAGAGAAAATTATCTCCATTGTAGAACATCTGAAGGATGTTATTGATGAACAAGAAAAAGGTGACCTTTTGTTTGTGGAGGCAAAATCCTTTCTCACACCAATTAAATTACGTGAACTACTTCTTGCATTTAAAGAAGGTTTGTGTAAGTTCTGTACAACTCATAGACTGAGTCTATTAGTCTATTAGTTGTAGGTCACTCATAGACTCGTAGGTCATCAAAGAGTGTTTTGGGGCCCACATTGTCTGGTAGATAATTAACACGGAAAACATAAACAAAGGTAGACACTAAATCTACCAAATCTACCCTTAACCTTTCATTGGTAGTGGTAGAACTAAGGGTGGAAATTGTGACAAACTGTCAAATACAATGCGTTACAAATTCTCAGTGCAAGACCTTGAGTTTGTAGTTCTCCTGGGATTGCCTCTCTATATTTTCATCTTCAGGTAAGGTCCCCAAAACTGCCTTTCCTTTGCTACTACATCCAAATTGTAGCGTTCATCTTTTAATGAGGACATATTTGTTGAAATACTGTAACCAAATAAAGTAGTTTTTCCAATTATCTCTGTTTTTAAGATGGCAACAGACCAGAGAACCTGAATAGTACCATTACTGTGAAGCCTATTACTCTTTGCACTGCTGCATCAGCTGATCCATCAAACCATGCATCTCATCCCTCCTCCTCCATGTCCACCACTGTGTACAACCATTACTCCAGCACTTGGGTCTCAGACTTACAGATTACTATAGCTATGGTAGCTATGGTTGTATTAACAAGGGCCTGGAGGGCCTGGAGCTGTGGAGAGAGCTGATGTGAATGACTTCATGTGCCTCACCTACGTTTCTCAGCGGCAGCTTATCAACACTTGTCCCTCCCTTTCAATAGCTGAAATTCAGAAGCAGTGGCCATTCTTGTGTAGGGTTACAAAGTTAAGAAACTGTTTAATATATGCTGATCTTATGTTCTGACATAGCAGCACATGACAAATTGTGGCTCCTGGTACTTCTGCTCAGTCTGTGATGATTGGATTAGGACTGGTGTAAATGGTGCAGGCTGCTATATCAGAATACTTCATTTACATACTTTGTTTGGGGTCACCACTGTCTCTAGATCTAAGCCCTGCCCCCTAAAGGTATATGAGCTACAATGTATCACTGTACTAGTTAGATGACATTTTGAAGACTGCAGAGCCAAGCAGCGAGTATCTGAATAAAGAGAAACTTCTGCTTCAAGTCATCCAAAAGTGTCTCCGGGCCTCTAAGAAAAATTCACAACACTTGTTTACTCGGAAAGGTCTTTTGAACCACTTTTACAAACTCACAGGCATCGATATCAGTGAGCGCTTAAGTCAGGCCCTCGTAACCAAAGGCAGGAGGATTATTAACTACTATTCCAGTCAGAAGCTCAAATGGAACATTGGTATAAGGACACTTCTCCAAGAGACAGAAAGTGAGGGAGTTTTGACCAACAACAAGGTTGGCACAGCAGCCATACTTCTCATGATAAAGTATTACAAGGAAAATGAAGACTCCCTCTTTGTCTTGGCAGATGTAAGGTTTTTACATACAGCTCTACATTTAATGCTGTTGCTTGCTGTCTTTTTTTTTGTTGTTACATAAAATGTTTTGGTTCGTTTTCTGGCAGGAATCATCTACCAAGATGTCCCTGAGCAGAGAGCCACCTGCCAGTCACTCCAAGGCTGATTATGCTTGGTATCTAGTCTGTTTTATTGGTTCACTTTTCTGTAATGTCCTTTTACTCTAGGGTCTTTATGAACCAATGTTGTTAAAACATGTCTCAGTGAGTCCAGCAAAATAACTATCAAATGTCACATTACATGTTACTGATCCACACAACGGTCTAGGTACACCAACAGCAGAAATACTGAACTCAATACTGCACAGTTTAACAGCAGCGCAAACTGTAAACTCCAAGATAAATATACAGTTGAGTCTAACATGACCAACACAGTTAATTTATTGCAAGACTGTTGAATTCCCAATTATCTACAATCATCTGATTAAATGGACTTATGTAGATAAGGCAATTCATAATTGACTGTATGTAGCTGTTTGCTTTATGATTATCTAGACCAGGGGCCCCCAAACCAGTCCTGATAGGGCCATTGTGGGTGCAGGTTTTTGTTCCAACCAAAAAGAAGCCACACCTGAGTAACTGAAAATCCCGACCAACTGATGACAGAGGTGGAATCAGGTGTGCCTCCTGCTTGGTTGGAAGGAAAACCTGCACTAACAGCGTTCCCTATCTGGACCGGTTTGGGGACCCCTGATCTAGACAGTGTTGAAATTATTTTATGTTGCGTAATGACATGTTGCTCCTTTACATTTAAGGACAAAGTTTAATGACGCCACCTGCTGGATGGTGAGTGCAGAGGGGCATGTAATTGTTGAGCTGGATAAAGAGAACACCTTTGCTGATGCAATGTCAGTCTTCTTTGGTTCATTCTATGTATTAAACCTGGAATACCAGGAGTCAGCATGTGCAACATTGGAGGTATGTTTGAACAGTTAGTTAAAAGTGATAGATGATGAATAAATTATCCCTAAGTAACTCATTATTTCCCATAACAATGCAATGCTACTGTATGTTACTATTTATGATGTTTTAAGTTTTTTTGAAAAGACAAACCCTGAAGAATGAACAAAATGTCCCTCTAAAGTTGGGACAAGCAGAAAGACTGGGACCACTGTGAAGCGAAAGGTTGTTCACATTAACCCTCACATCACAACTTTCCTCCAGCGGCTTACTGAATTTGAGTGGAAAACATCAAATTAGGTAACTTTTTATCATTTATGGTGAATTTCTTTTATACATTTGAGTGAACAGTGTGTTGTTACCTGTGTCTCCACATGACATGATCCATGACCCATGGTTTCTGGACACTTACACAAGGCAAACAATAATGAAGACAAGCTCTCGCCATCTTGCAAGAAGCTGTCTCTGTCCGATGGTTTTTTTGTGTGCAACAGTTTTTTATTTGTATTGTTCACCTTCTTTTACATGTTCACAAAAAAATTATTTCAGCTACTTACAGTTTAATTGTCACATGTATTGGCTCACCCGACCAAATCAATGAACTCAGTCCACAAAGCAAGGTCCATAAGTACATGGATGAGTTAGGTTGTGTAGGTACCTGCAGAGAACCCTGACCTCAAACCGACTGGGATGAATTAGTGGAGATTGCATGCCAGGCCTTTATTAGGGTTCTTGCCACTGTAATACATAGGCATATGGAGTTGTCCCACACTTCGCAGCTATAACTGTTTTAGCTCAGTATATCTCTCTTTCTCATCATTAGTCTTTCTCTCTTTTTACCATAATCTCTCTCTCTCGCTTTCAATTTACCTTCATTCTCATGTCCACTCATTTCTCTCTCTCTCTCTCTCTCTCTCTCTCTCTCTCTCTCTCTCTCTCTCTCTCTCTGTTTCTTTCTCTCTCTCTCTCTCTCTCTCTCTCTCTCTCTCCCTCACTCTATCACACACACAAATTATAGTAATTGCAAAGCTTTTATAGTCATTCTACTATATTGCTTTCCCTCAAACAATTCATGTGTGTGCGACTTATTGTCAGGCGTACCACAATAAAGTGCATGTTCCTGTTCAGAATTTTTAATTGAAAGATTTCCCACAGGAAAAGTGCAGCAAAGCTCACTGGGGCCTTTCCTGATTTATGTAGGAAAAACAAACCTATAATGTTCTGTGTTTTTATTGCATCCTTTCCACATATTTCTTTGTTTATTTTATTGTCCAAAAATAAGACTGTTTTTGGCATGGGAGTTTCAGAGACAAGAGACTTGGTGACCTGGGAGAAGCAGAAATGAAAATGTGGGCAAATGTTTTGACAGGAGTAGAAGCTGATAAAAAAAAATAAAAATGTTGTGTGTGTGTGTTACAATTTTTGAGGGGAACTAAAGTGAAATGTAACAGGAAAACATAAATACTTCTAACAATATGAGGATGTTTGGCTGTTCCCTCTTAACTGTACCAATCACAGATGGCCAATCTGACGACATGTTTCCCTTTGGGTCGACCAGAGGAGGACAGTTCCCCTTTTTGATTCATCCTCCCGAGGTTTCTTTCTCCAGCTTAGGGAGATTTTCCTTACGTCTGTCACCTTTGTCTTCCTCACTAGGGGCTTAGACCTGGGTTCTGTAAAGCTGCTTTGTGACAACTTGGGTGTAAAAAGCGCTATATAAATAAAATAGAATTGAAAAACAGTTTACTTTAAAAAAATGCTGCTTTCCTTTGAATAGCAAAAAAGCCAAAAAACCTCGCTTTGGCTATTAAGGGCGTGGTTGTCTAAGCCTCAGACATTCTACCCTCACACAGTCTGTGAGACTAAAGTTGGCCTTGGTGTAGGACAGCAGCTTCAAATCAGAGAAAGTACCCCACAAGGATAAGTATGCAAATACGAGGTCTGTGTGCGTGTAAGCTGTCAGAGCAGTGAAACCTGCAGGGCTCTTTGGCCTCTGTGCTCTCCTTCCTCACCCTGCTGTCTCTGCCTCCTGCTACAGATGACAGTGCTGTAGCCCAACAATAGGCTGGCAGTTTGCATACCAATTTCCAACCCATTAATGCCGGAAATCTTCCATAAGAAACCGGCCTTGGTTTCAAAACATTTTGTCCTCCATATTAAATAGAAAGATACATTTACAAACTATGGACATGTTTTAATGTAAATTGATTTTTGTGGTCTCCCATGGAGATTCTGAGGCACTCTGATCTCCACAAGTCCAGGAACTGGTACTAATGTAGTCATTTAGGCCCAAATAGTGCAAACCTGATTGGTTGCACCACACACGAAAGAGGTAGGCAGCACATCCTTCTTCGCTGTCTCCCTGTAATTGATTCATTAGGAGGATGAGATCAATCTGTATTCCAAGCATCCACTTGCCTCGTCCAAGTGAAAGAGTCACTTGCACATGGAGTCTTGACAGACGCTGCTTCAAAATCCAGTGGCCAGCTGTGATTTTATTTAATTTATGCCTGTTGTTCACAGTGCATTTCTAGTGAATGGGAAGGCACCCTTGATACTGTGAACTCTGGAGGCCTTTACACACCAAACATGATGATTCTTGTGATTTATTTGCCGTCAGTTATTTGATTTAAATGGACAGAACAAGGTAACTTTGTTTAATTTGCCTGCAAAGATTTCACTGAAACTGTCAGTGTTGCCTCTGTTGTTGGCATGCTGGATGATGAATGATTTGGTGTCCCAGCAACTAAAATATTTCATCCAGTGTTTAAATATAGGTTTGTCGTGCTGTTTGGTTGGGGCTACACATCCAAAGCACCTCAAATAAACGTCAGAGGTGTGTTTGCGTACTGATCTCCCATTACATTAAAATCACCTGCCTATACAGCTCTGACTCATCAAGGCATGAACTCCTCAAAACCTGTGTAGACATTAGTAGCAGATTCATTAAACCCTGTAAGTTTTGAGGGGTGGCCTCCATTGACTGGATCAATTACTTTTTGTCTTGTTCCTTAAAACATTCCTAAATCATTTTGCAACATGGAATCATGCATGTTCCAGCCAAAAGTGTCCACAGCTACTAGGGAATACTGTTGATATGAAAAGGTGTAAACAATTTAGGCAGGTTTTATGTGTCAAGAAAAACAGTAATCCCAGCTGGCATTCGACCGACCTTAAACGTTTAAATGTGGTTGAAATAATGTCAGTTTATGAAAAAACATTCATTCAACGTCATAACAACTTTGAAATGGTGTTGTTAACTAACTCTGGATTCAACATAGAAATATAAATAAAATTTGAGTTGTACGTCAAATCAACATTATTTTTACAATCATTTTTACAATCCAATGGATATCCAACACTGACACCGGATGTTGATTCAACTCTGACTCCATGTTAAAATGCCAGCTGGGATTGTATGGTCTAGAGTTTCCTAGCACAGCATTTCTCAGAGCTTCACACTGCCTTCGCCAGCTTTCCACCTTTTCCTAATGGATCTTGGTACAATCTCTTCCCCAGGTAACTGACACAAACACACTCTGCCATCCACATGATATAAAAGAAAATGTGATTAATCATGCTCCATGGTTCAGCTCCATGCATGGTCACTCTGACCATTCTGCAGATACCAGTCCCATACACAGAAAGCTTTCATGCCCTGTGCCTCTGACACATTTCTAGCATAGCCGGCATGATTGTTTTTAAGTAACTTATGCTTCACTTGTTAATCTGTGGGATCTTCATTGCTATCCACGCACACCAGTGACCCGTGGCGCTCCAAGACCCTGCGGCACCAGTCATTTCGCAAGTTATGCATCCATGGACCTCTGCCAACCTCAGCATACTCAGAACACCCCACAAGTACTGCAGTACTGGTTGCAATTGTATCAATGTCATTCACTTCATCTGCGAGTGGTTTTAATGTTTAGGCTGATGGTATTTTACCTTGTATCTCTACAGTGATGCCTTCAGAGGAGTTCTGGCATAGACGTCATTATTCGACATCTGACTGAAAACCTGTAGTGAGGCTATGACACATCTAAGATGTCCAGAAGGCCTAGATTGAAATTTTTCCTCAGAAAGAAATTTCCGTCCATTTGAAAAACGTGTGCTGGTAGCTAATCTAACACTTTAGACCTAACCAGTGGAAGACTTGTCTGTACCTTGAGAGCAAACCGGACAAATTGTGTGGCGGGTTTTAAATTGAAACCTGTTCAAATCAGCGTTTAATAATGAAGAAAGACACGTGCAGAGTTTCAATACAAACTATTCAATAAAAAAAATTAAGAAATCCAACACCTTCCACATTGGAACCAGCCCCCGATGTATTAAATACATTACTGTGATCAGTAGAGATTTTTGAAGAAATAGCCGAATAGGATCTCTGAGTGTCTAAGCTTTGTCTCTATCATTGGGAGATGGTGAGAATCCAGGAGAGCTCAATTGAATTTGCCCTCTTTGTTTGAAAATGATGGCTCTGCCTCTCACCATTCACCTGACTCAAAGAAAGCATATGCAAACCTTCTTGGGGGATGATTGGGGGAGCTACAGCTAATAGGTGGAATTGAAACTTCTAAATTGGGCATGAATTCATGAAAAAACCCACAAATGTTCTCCATATTTCCACTGACATAAAATGTGAAGTAATTAAGAACATTATTACTGTGACTGCACACCTTTCAAAACCACTGAATCACTGATTTGTGACAGATATTTGAATGCATGAATAAATTTCAGGTCTAACGTCAGGCTTAGGTCAGACTATTGTTTTCCACAGATTTTTTGTCCAGTAGATTTTGCATAGTCATACACCCTAACTCTGTTTCACTAACACACGATCTCACTCACACTTACTTTTTCCATAACAGTAGGTGCATTTGGAATAGCTCCTGAGGTTGAGGAGGGGATTAATGTGCCCCTGAATAAAACCATGCATGTTGAGAGAGTTGGGTTAGGTTGGTGGAAATTTGCAGATGACTATCTTTCTCCCTCCTTGTTAGCTTTGTCTGAAGTTGTTAAGCAATTCTGTGAGCAGATGATTTGCAATAACGAGAGGAACTTCAGAGTAGGGCAGATAACAGGTGGAGACTGAATGTTCATCACAAGGTACATTCTGCAAATCCACAAAAAGGGATTGATATTACACACTGTGTGTGTTTTACAGAGGACATTTTGAGTTGCTTAATTTGTGTGCTGAGTAATTCCATTCAGCCTCTAAATTAAAGACCACATCTGTGAAGATCCATCTTCGCTTCTACGCTTGAGAAGAGTTTGTGTTTGAATTCAGTCAGGCTAATTCAGTAGATTTGATTTACGAGGGGTATGAATTTGAAATAATCATGACTAAAAATTGTTTGGTAAGTTAATTACATTCAGTACCTTAGTAAACACCGAACACTGCCTCTGTGAACCGAAACGGTTCATGCATGAAAATAATGTTGAACTCGGTCTACATGCACAACTGTCAGCCTCTCAGAGCTGCAGTGCCAGGAGCATTATATGAGATCATTTGGGATACCTGAACTATCAAAAGCAGGTGCTGGTACAGACATTTATGATGAAATAGAAATTTATGTGTATGTGTGTGGAAGTGCCTACACAATTCAGTGAAGCAAATATTACAGGTTATAAATCATTGATGAAAAATAAACCTACTCTCCAAAGGAAATAACTTCTCTGCAGGCGACATAGCTGTAATCACCAACACACCTTACACAGCCAGGTCAGGAAACGGAACACAGTATTAAACACATGTATCATTACAGACAAACTACACCAACAGTGCATACAGTCAAATAAATCCTGACATTTTCTAATTTTGTGATCAGCTGTTTCACCCAATACAGAACGGACACAACAGACAAAATTCATTTTCACTAGGAGGTTTTTATATTTTGATAGGATCAAAGATACCGGTCATTGTGTATGTCATTTTTTCATAATTAGCTTCCAAATTATGAATGCAATGAAAATATGAATTTGAATGTAGTTTTAGTCTCTTCAGACTTTCTGAGGGACTTCCAAAGGCTCTCATTTTCAGCCCAGTCCCTGAATGAGTAGAATTATTTTTGTTTGTTAAGCCACACAGTGACCTGCGAGTTAATTATTGAAGTATAACAAACATAAGGCATGCACCAGTGAAGAAACAAATTCAGATCATTAGGCTTGTGATCAGTACACTGCTGATCAGCTTGAACACCTCTATCTAGGCACCTTGTATCTTTAGGTATTTGTTCCTATGTCGCTAATTTAATCTATTCAACATTTCAAAGATAAAACAGTTTGACAAGCATAATATTTTTGCACCAACAAGGTAACTCAAAGGTGAAAATGAGGGGTGGCTCAGGACTTCTCCACAGCACTGTAGGCCATGAGGATTCTTTAAGGGTTAATTATTTAAATTAAATTATAAATGCAAATTTGTCTCATGAGCTCATAAATATTTACTTTAATAGTCTTAGCTGCTGCCATTGTTGCCAACTTCACCATTGCCTGGTCCTAAGTCTAGGATGAAAAAGAAGGAATGTTGGGCGTCGGGCTAGCAACCCGGCCATGTAAATACCTAAACCGCTACAGAAACAGCTAATAAACTACAGCCTAAACCACATAGTGGTGAAGATGAATGACCTTCGATGCCAGAGAAAATGGTTGCCATGGACCAATGTCTTCAGGACATTCCTAGCTCGATGTGCCATTCAATCTTCAACACAATCGGGTCAACTTGCTATGGTGTTTAGTATGTACAAAACTCTATCAAACTGGGAAGCTGCCCCAACTTTTGAAGGATTCGACACGTACTGCATGGATGTCCTTGGCGTCTCCGAGATGAGATGGACAAACAGTGGAAATTTGATAAGCGAGGGAAAGTGTATCCTGTATTCTGGAAACTCCAAGGACCAGACGATTTCTACCATACACTCCAGGAAGCTGTCGTCAGCAACCCACTGCATGACCTTTTACTCCTTGGGGGCGACTCCAACGCCCAACCAAGCAAGAATCGCACAGGACTGGCACTTGATCTCCTTTTGTACTGGAAACCAACTGGTCGTTGAGAACACATATTTCGACCACAAGCGTATCCACAAAGCCACATGGAAAGCTCAAGGTGGCAGGTACGTGAACGAAATTGACTACATCTGTATTTCCTGTCGCTGGTCATAATCTGCCCATGACGTCAGAGCCAGGCGCTGTGCGGATATCAACTCGGATATCAACCATTATCTCCTGCTGGCCAAATGCTAACCCCGCTTGAAAAGTCTGCCCCGTTGCCCTCAAAAGTTCCGGCCCTTCAACATGAGAAAGCTCAGCAAACCCGATGTAAGAAGCGAATTTCAATTCGAGTTGCATAACCGATTCCAGACCATGGCAGACCTGGGCAACGCTGACAGCGACAGTCCTGAGCTTCTGTGGGAGCACTTCAAAAAGAATGTGACCAGCACTGCGGAAACAAAGATAGGTCACCGGCGTGGTGGATTCAAAGAGTGAAGGATCTTGGATCATTCATGGAAATTGATCAACTGCTGCCGCCATGTGAAAGCAGTACTGGATCAATCAGCCCTTCCAGGACGGACACCTGATGAACAAGAACACGCCACAGCAGAGTACAAGGACCTAGCTCAACAGGTTAAAAGGAGCTGTCGGCAATAGAAGCAAGTCTAGGTTGAGAAGAAAGGAGCCGAAGCACAAGAAGCGGCAAACTGAAAAAGCATTGTCTGTGATAAATCCCAATGTGGGTGCGGTGCCCCAATTCATGACAAATGGATGCAATTTTGTGTCTGCAGCCAAACGGGATCAGCACTGCATGGAACATTTCTCCAAAACATTAAACCAACCAGAACAAGCCCAGATGTACATCTACTTCACACCAATAGCCTTCCTACATGTTGTTACTGGACCCATCACCACCCAGGAAACAACAAGCATGTTACACCAGCTGAAACAGGGAAAAGCTGCAGGATTGGATGAAATTACCCCAGAGCTACTGGTCCCAATCTTGTAACACAGGTCATAATCAAGTTACCCAAGAAAGGGGACCTCATAACAACTGGAGGGTTATTACCCTGCTGTCAGCCCCCAGGAAGACCTTCTGCCTAGTCCAGCTAAATCAACTACCACAGGCAGTTGGGTAGCCTAGTGGTTAGGGCATTGGCCCTGCAGTCAGAGGATTGTGGTTCAAATCCCAACTGCCAGTGTCACCACTGAGGTACCCTTGTGCAAGGTACCGACCCCTCACACAGCATCATTGGCGGCAGCCCCCTACTCTGTGGGAGTTCTAGACCAAAATCCGTTGTCTGAACATATTACAGCTTTGAGGACGAAGACATACTTTAACGAACAGATGTCCGCTTACCAACCTCGTTGCAGAAAGATGTTTTCAGTTTGCAGGCCACATACAACTTTTTCTGATTTCGGATTGTAGAAATGTGAAATTCTAATTAACTTTTTTGGTATTCTGGGCTTCTGGCTCACTGTAATTATGTGATTACAGAGTTGGATAAGCTGGAAGCAACACAGTTTTTTGATAGAGTCTTGCCATATTAAGTAAAATTTTCATTAAACATCTCATATGCCTGTTGCTGGACTGACTTCTAAAGGAGGTACAGAACAATGAAATAGAGCCAGAGTATCCATGGCATTATTGTATGTCTATATATTTCAAGATTCAAGATTCAAGATTCAAAGTATTTATTTTCATAGGTACAGAAAAAATTGCATTTTTAGGGTTAATAAATAATATAAAAAAGAAAGTAACATTAGGGGTGGGGCCGAATCCGAATATGGTATTTGGAAAGGCACAAATAACATATTTTTTATGAATACCGTATTCGGACAAATACTTAAAATATTTGTATTCAGGAAACAACCCCCCCCCCAGTACCCTGAGTAAGGTACCGTCCCCACACACCGCTCCCCTGTACACTCCCCACATATCGCTCACCAGTACACTCCCCACACACTGGCTATGGGCTGCCCGCTACTTCACTCAGTGAATGGATTAAATGCAGAGGAGGAATTTTGCACTGCTCACACTGTGTGCAGTGGTGTGTTCACATATGACTGATTGACCACTTTCCCTTTTAGATATAAGTTTAGTTGTAGATTCGGGGTGGGGCAGATGGAGTTTGCGCGCTGTATTATGAATTTTACTCAAATACAAATACAAATATGAATACGAATAATTTTCCACTTTCAACAAATGCAAATACAGATAGGAATAGCGCCCGCTTTGCGCACCCCTAATAATATATATAAGAGACTACTTAAGCAATGTGCAGATGTGGATGAATATCAATTTTGGATTGTAATGTACAAATGTGCAAGGAGCAGAAAAAAGAAACATTTGTGTGTGTAATGCTGTAATCAGGCAATACAGGCCTGTGCCCAATGCTTTTAACACCTCAGTGACATTACGCATAGTTCACCAACAACAATTACTTACCCAACAGAAAATGATGAAAGGTTGCAAGGTGACAACACAGAACAAACATTAATAAAGTACACCTTATACCGTGCACTTATGTGGTGGGTGTATAATACGTTGCTAGTGTGTAATATACAACATAAGGCTTGTAAACTATCAATTTTGTCCTGATCCCATATTCAGTGATGCTTGACAAGGAGGTTGAAATTATGCATTAGCAATAGCCATTCACATTGTGGGTAGAGGTGTGGGGTGTCCTAATGAGTGTGAAATGTAAAATTGCTTTCTACAGAAGAACCTCCAGAAGAACCTCTTCCAAATTAAATATGTCATTCATAGGCAAAAGTCATGTAAGAAATTATATTTTTAAGATTGTGTCAGGGTTGTGAGGAACAAAATGATTGTTAATCTGAAAAATGCTTTTGTCTGTCAGCATTCTGGGGGAGCATATGATCTAACACACAGTCAGTTTCTCCTAGTAGACTGTTTGTCTTCAATGTCCTCAGTATTGCCCGAGCATTATCTACAGCTTCAGTAATTTCACTAATTAAGAGCGAGAAAGCGAGAGAGAGAGAGAGAGAGAGAGAAAGAGAAAGAGAGAGAGAGAGAGAGAGAAAGAGAGAGAGAGCGCGAGAGAGAGAGAGATACCACGCACAGCACTGTGCATTTGCACACTTGCACGCTTATCCTTTACAATTAGTGAGACCAGTGGCTGTTTTTCATGTGCTTATCAGGCCAGGGTTGCTGGGTATAAATAAAAGAAGGCAATTTCTCTCTCTTCATTTCCTTCTCCTCCCTCTCTCTTGCCCTTTCTTTTTACACACTGACTGCTCCATCTCCCTTCCTGCGTCCAAG
>JBBMFX010411367.1:0-17744 GCA_037832545.1 Rhabdalestes septentrionalis
CTCGGTGTGTGTGCGTGCACGAGAGTTCTATCGTGTTGTGCATGTGTGTGTGTGCGCGAGAAAGTTGTCTCGTAGTGTGTGTCTGCGTGCGCGTGTTGTGTGTGTGCGTGCACGAGAGAGTTGTGTGTGTGTGCGGGAGTTTATCCATACTTCTGTCTTTTATAATTAGGCGAGGAAGTACCTTGTTCCCACACATTGACGTCATCAATTGTGATCGGTTCCCTAAGATCGGCGATTTTAACGAGTCCCGATCGAGTCATAAAGTCTGATTATTGGCCGATACCAATCTTCCGCCGATCGATCGGAGCATCACTATATATATATATATATATATATTTCAATACATGCCCATATATTATATTTCTTTTTAAATGTATAAATGCACATTTCAAAAAGATTTATCTTTCAATTTTCTTTGACTGGTTTTCTATGCACTCGTTTTATTTTGTATTCACATTCTATAGAGCATATTGGATGATCTTCTGTATGTATTCTGTTATATAAATGAACTTGAACTTGAACTTATCTTCAGCATTGCATAGTTTGTACTCCATTCTATTGTTTGATTTTCGGTGCTTTTACCTTTGTACTGTCCACTTACTGCCGTGACAAAGCAATTTTAAATGCAAATTTTAAAAAGGTTTATCTAATTTTCGATCTTATTTTATTATAATATATAATGCAAATTTCCCACTATTTCCCACTTGAGGCCCATATCATTTATTTTAATATTTAATGTTCACATTATGTTTTTGCTACATATATATAATACAGTACAATATAATGGAATTACCCAATTAAACTGAGGCTCTCTACAAAAATAGGCTTTAATAACTGAGGCTCTTTGGCCAAGTGAAAGCTTGGGTCAGTTTAACCTGTTTCAACTGGAGTTTGCCAAGGGCTAAGGTGGGGTGTGGACACTTGTTCAAATTACCTGTGGGTGCATGCTTCTTTTAACTGCTTAGAAGATTCTGTGTACAGCTCACCTAACTGCAACGTAGACTTTTCATGTAACCACAGTGACTTTTCCAAACAACAGTCAAGCACCAATGTTGTCTCAAGGCACCAAAATGCGGATCTTCTTCATTCATTTTTCACCTGTAACCTGACTCTGTAATTAATCAGGCATGTAAGAGTAAGATCACACAAGTGATATCACTCTTACCTATTATATGTATCAGCCCTGATCTTTACACTGAAAATAATGGACCAATTCTTTTCCATGGTTTGGGCTAAACCCCTTACTTTCAATGAAGGGCTTAATCTTAATGCTTCAGCATAACCAGACATTCTGGACATCATACTTCCGACTTTGTGGTCACAGTTTGGGAAAGAATCTTTTCTATTTCAGTATGCCTGTGTCCCAGTGCATAAAGCAAGTTCCATAGAGACATGGCTGGAGTTCAGTGTGGAAACACTTGAGTGGCCCACACAGAGTCCTGACCTCAACCCTATCCAACACCTTTGATATGAACTGGAATGGAGATTGGCCTTCCCGTCCAGCATCAGTGCCTGACCTCATAAATGACCTACAGCACAAATTCACACAGAAACACACCAAAATATTGTGTAAATCTTTCCAAGAAGAGTTGAAGCTGTTATAACAACTTCATTACAGCAACTTCATATTAAAGTCCCTGCAGGTGTAATGGTCGGGGGTCCCAATACTTTTGTCCATATAGTTTATGTGACAGAATCTTGAATCCTGACCCTCAAGTGACGTGGCAGGAGGTCTGACAGCTTAAGTGAGGCTTTAGTGAGGTTAAAACCATGCCGGCAGAACACCCACCTTGTTCCACAGGATATGTCCTACGGGTGGCCTCCTCATCTCCTTCTGTCTCATGACTTTGCATGTTGTACTCCTCCATGTTCTGCAAGTGAGTCAAAAAGGTCTGTAAGGTTTTTGCGTCTTGTTGAGAGACAGAAGGTGTGTTCTTCACAGAGAAAAGGGAGGAGAACGAAGGAGTCCTGGCAGAAGAGTGGAGGATGGGCTGTTCGTATGACTCAGCACAAAAGAATGGGAAAACAAAGCTACGTTTAGCAGACCAAGAGGCTTTCTAAATATACTTTGAACATTATAATCTTTCTCTTTCATCTTTGTTTGATATCTAAACAAAGAGCCACACATAAAGACATTGGGTCCAAACTCTGTATGCACCATAATGCTGCAGAACAAACCCTACAGCACAGATCCACTAAAGAGAGACACGACAGTATTCACACTCAAGAAAGTATCACACTTAATCCCCGAAAGTCACTTAAAAGCAATAATCAGGGTTAAAAAGCTTTAAAAGGCAAACCTGGGAGGCTGGCTGCTTGCTAGTCTGGTGCCACTCCGCGTCTCTCAGCACTTCCTCATTCTGACGTGAAAAAAAGAAAAACACTGCAGACACTGTTCCTCACCATGGACACATGACTCAGTTTGGTCATTGAGTCTTTCTTCTCTCTCTTCTATTCTTGCCTCTTCACACACATCGCAGCGTATTCCAGATAAGAAAGGATTCCTTATCCCGCCTTTTTAAATTACCATTAAAACATATCTATCATTTTATAATTGCTTTTGAAAACATGTATCCAATTGCAAAGATCCATGGTTTTGTCCAAGGATTGAATGGGGTATTGGTGAAATGTAAAGTGCTGCGAAGTTAGATTTAAGTTTGCAGAACAAGCAGAACATTGCACTGATTAATTCCTAAGACTGATGTTCATTATTGTTTTTTCTTCTGTCCAAGCAGTCCTTCTCTGTTCTGATGAAAGTTCCATATCCTATTAATTTTCCAATTTCATTTTCACATTCAATTTTATTCCTTTTCATGTCTTCCATCAACTTGGGCTTGTGTGGGTTTATGCACCAAAGACATCTCACTCTTGTAAAACCAGGGGCCTTTAAAAAGCTGTTAAAAACTGCACTATTGGCTTTGAATACACTTCAATTGTACTTTCGGTTTTCTTTTTCTGATTTTCTGTGCACTCATTTGTATTATTTTGCATTCGCATTCTATAGGGCACATTGGATGACCCTCTTTATGTATAAATAAATAAATCAACTTGAACTTATCTGCATCAATATCCTAAACTTTACTGACTGAAGCTATACTTTTCCTTAACTTTTTATCATCTGCTTTTAAGAAGTCTTATTTGGCCTCAGTGAAAACAACAAAAACAAATCTTAGCAAAGGAAACAGGAAAACTGATGTTTTATGATATGTGTGCAAAGTCCATGAAGCATTGGGATTAATCTGGTATTTAAAAACCAAAGTGAATTAGTACAAAATACAGAATTAGAAAAAGTGAAGTATCCGATTCTGTGTTTTCAATTAAAACTTTTTTGTTTGCTATTTTAGCGGGCTATTGTTCCCTAGGTCTTCACACTGTATGTAAACAATTTCCTCTGGGATAATTAAAGATTTCTATGATGTATGTTCAGTCATATATGCCTGAAACACCCGTGCCTAAATCTCTCCACAAATGAGCCATGAAAGAGAGAAAACAGGCTTCTTCAATAAAGATGTTAGGTTGCAGTTTTTACTGAAGGATACACTGTAAATCTGCATATTAAATCTCTGAAAATTTAAGCTTCAGATCTCTGCATTCAAGCAAATACATGTGGGAAACTGGCTATATACTCATTGCGAACACTGTAATAAGATTACTGTATATTTCTAGTATTGCTATAGAGTTTTGATTATGTTTAGATACTAGATGAATGTTTACAAACTCTATTTTAAAAAGTGAGCAAGTTTTAGTCTCCCATGATGAGTCCTTGTAACGCTGGAACTCAACTGTCCGAAGGTGTTACAAGAAATTCTGGCCTGATATGAATGTAATCTAGGTAATATAACTCAATTCACCACACTTTCGATATGATTCCACACATGCTTTTACTGTAAACAAACATTTAAATTACAATATTTATATTTTTACTCATAAAAAACAGTAAATGAGGCAATAAAATGACTACTGCAGTCACACTGCTGTTTCTTTATATTAACTTAATGGTAAATTAATTTTTTTTTAAAGCCTTGGGCTCTGACATGAAACTGTACAGTTTTGAATAAAAATAAATTCTCTGGACATAATGAATGTACGCATGTTGAATAAGAACACTAACAAATTCCCAGACAATACACATTCACACAAACATCCACACACTTACGCACATACACACAAACACACAACGAAACACACACTGGGACAAGAAAACCCTACATAGACATGTTTTATAAAATAGGATTCCTGATACCTCCTTTTTAAAAAAGTACAATTAAAAAATATCTACCATTTTAAAATTGCTTTTAAAAACATGTCTCCAACTAAAAATGTCTGTTGTTTTTGTCCATGACTGGAATGGGGCATGGATAAAATCCTCTGGCTCTTCTTTTGTTTAGTTCCTCTAAAAACTCATGTTGGAAGATGAATGAGGCCAGTTTCTCATGAAGTGCGTTTGCGGTAGAGCAGGTCTCTGTTGTGTGGGTTCACAGTCCAGGCATTATGTAAGCTATATTGTCCAAGGTGTTTGACTGCAAAAGAAGAGAAAAACAATTAATTTGGGTTACAGTCAGTTACTGTAAACCTACAAAGTGAAAAATATGAGAACAAATGTAGTAGAATCTGTTATTTAAAAAATCAGTTGGTGTCACAAAGTTTAATCTACAAACTATCATCTGTGAAGTTGACCAATGGGGAGGGGGGTGGTGGGGGGGGGCAACAAAGTGTAATTATTTACCTATGTCTCCAAGCTCATTAGTAGCTGTTACAGGGAATAATAGCATCCTAGCTTGGCAATGACGTATAACAGAATTAGATTACAGGATTTGTAAATAAATGAGAACTAAATAAATAAGAGCAGGATATTGGTAATAGCAGAAGAGTACTTGAGAAAAACAAATCTCAAGTTTCTCTTTGTTCTTGAAATATTTATACTCATTTTCTCACAACTAAACTGGTTGCAGGTGCAAATGAAGAATAGAGCCTGCACAGTATTACAACAATGATTTAGAAAAAGTGCAGGAATCTTCAATATTTTCATCCTTAGTCTGATTAACTTTTCTTTATTTTACTGCTTTTTAGTTCTTCATTATTTTATTCAGGTTTAAATGGCAAAAAAGTCTCAGACTTGACTGTACAACCACATCATCATTTCAATTAATATACTGGGGCTCAGTATGAGTCAGTCTCAGATTATTAAGAATATAAAAAATAAAACCAACCAGGAACAAAAGAGTGACCAATTATATATGGGACAGGCAAAACTATCATTATATTTCAGATAATTTCAGTATACAGCAAATCCAAAAATAGCTTTCTGTTGGTGCCAGAATACAGAATACAGTAACATTTAAAATACCTATATTTAAAATATTTAAATTGGCATTGTATTATGTTGGCGTTATGAAATGTGTTTCATATTAATATGAAAAAATATTCCAAACAGCACTGTATTTAATACAAATTAAGTCTGGGCATGTTAACACATTATTATCACACATTATTTATTTAACTTTGACATTTATTTTCTTGTGTGTTAATGCAAGTTGTAAAAAATTCTTTTATTTTCAAAGTTTGTAGCTTTTTTCGGTTCGCGGGTGCACGCAGCACGCAGTGCTCTAGGTCTCGGCTAGTTTTCACTGGGGTCAGGTGTCTGACCATTACACAAGCAGGGACTATAACGACACTGCATTCAGATACATAGACTTTCATGTGGTCCATCTTTGCAGGTGCTATAATGTTTCTGCGCCCCATGCTCAGAGGGTAACTTCATTTTGATGTAACAAACTTGAAATGTGAATGTCCTGCATTGACAAATAGCTTTTTATATAATAGATTTTAATAGGTTTTATATATGTTTTGATTCATTCATGTTGAAATGTTAATTTGAGATTTACAAGAAATATTTGAACTGTACCTGTGTAACTGTGTTAATGGGAACACTGCTGTTAAAATGCTTTTTATTTGTTTAAAATGTTTGCAAACCAAATGTTATTGCACTTTTGTTCATATACAAGTACTTTAAAAGTAAAAGTGGGCATTACACTACTTTTTAATTTATTATTCAATTACAATAATATTAATCATGATTAATCACAAAAAAACATGCAATTAATGACGATAAAAATTTGCAATCCATGCCCAGCATGAATAAAAATTAGGGTTGTTCAGTTAACACGTTCATTTCCATCACAGAAAAAATACAAAAAAAAAAAAAAGCTGATTAATCGCACCACGTGTACTTAACCCAGTGTTCTGTCAAAATATGCTACCCATCGAAATGTGCTTCTGCACATGTGCAGTTCTCCAGTCTGGGGATTCAATGCTACCTAGTGGTAAGGCAGCTGGTTCATCTTACCTTGTGTTGGACATTGGTGTGTCTGTGCTATCTTGTGCTGGTGTCACTGGTTTGTGGAGATTAATATCTCTTTTTTATACATTTCTTAATTGTTACTTTCAACTTGTACATGTACTTGTTTGCTGCTACATAGTGCGCAGAGCACAGTTCAAGGGTATATGTGTGTATGTCGCTACACTGGGGTCTGTATCAGTACATAAGCAATTTCCTTCAGGATGAATAAAGTTTTCTGATTCAAAAGTGCCTGTTTTTCTGCAGTTTGCAGAATGTTATCTGAAGCTGGGAATTATCAGCACTGCCCAGAATCACCACAAGATGTAAGCATGGCATGATCTGAAGTGTCCTGCTTCATGGTGGCATTTCCCAGTGTTAGAACCTGACTGTATAAGTTGGCTCTATGCACCTATCCACCTTTCTAGGCTCTTCTTAATTAAATGAATTCTTTTTATTTAAAAGTTTAAAAAAGTTAAAAGTCTGTAATGTTGATTATTTATTCACTCATATGGCAATTTTCATTGAAATTGTTAAAAACGTCTACAGAAAAAAGGGTGATTCATCTAGAAAAATCATGGATCTTATAATTAATTTAATTGTTTTTATTAAATCATGTGACACCCCTAAAAAAATATAAACAGGAGATGTACTTTGTACTTGTATTTGTCCCTCTAAATATGCCGGCATGATGATTCTGATAATGCTTCTTACTCTTACTTAAAGTCATTCTGCTATCTTGATTAGAGTCTGATCATGAGAGTATGTGCCTCACCAGGACACTGCGAGGACAACCGTTGAGCTGGGGCACCTGGGCAGTGAGACAGGTTAATGGACCAAGAGCACACAATATGGAGTCTAGAAGTACAGAAAGACTGCCAGACACCGCCACCATTCCCTGCAGACAGAACGGAAAAAGACTTGGAGAAAAAGCTTGTGAATGCATTACACAAGAAGATTACTGCGGCTTTGATTTCAGAATGTGGAACAGGATAGTGAAGTCATGAATTGACTTCCCCTGCAAACATCCACCCCACACATAAAAACTGAATGCTTTTTCATGAATTTGCAAAAAAGGATGTACATTATCTGAATTATATTAGAATCAGCAACTAAGTGCATCAAATAATTGTCAGCGCTGAGCAGATATTTAGATATGATAGATATTTCATTACATTTACTGGAGTGAATAACTGATTTATTACAAAGGCATCTTTTAAAGGAAGGGATACATTAGGCACAAGTGAAGGTACAGCTCCTGTAGGTGATGTGGTGGTGATGTTTAGATGACTTGACGTGAGCATCTCCAAAACACCAGTCAAAAAGAATTTCACATTGTTCACACTGTGTGATGTGCTGTGCTGTGTTCACACATGACTAAAAGGGGCCACTTTACTTTAGTCCCACAAGTGGTCCAAATGGTCAACTAATGACAATTACTTGGTCCGGGGAATCATATTTTCTTTTTCCATCTTGTGGGTGGCCAGGTATGATTCATGTAATGGCTTTATCTGTTATGTTTAGGCTAATTAATTTCACATACGTGGGGAAGAGATGGTACCAGGGTGCTTAGTGGAAAAAAGCAAGCTGGCAATGTTCTCTACCTACTTAAACATTGTTGCAAGCCAAGTACACTCTTTCATGGCAATGGTACTCCTTTACAATTCTGGTCCTTCAATAGGACAATGCAAACTGCCACACTGCAAAAACTGTTTTGGAATAGTTTGGAATTATTTGGGGAACATTACAATGAGCACTGACTTGGCTTCCAAATGATCGAGATAAAGCATCTCAGGAACGTGCTGGACGAGCTAGTCTGATCCCCACAGGCCACACATCGAAACTTCGGGGATTTAAATGATCTGCAGCTACCCTCTTTAGGCCAAGCTCTTGTGGGGTCTATGGCTAAGGTAAGTGCTACTTTGCCATCATGAGGGGGACCAACATAATATTAAGCAGGGAAGTTTATGTTATGGCTTTGTCTGTTATTTTATGGCTTTCTGATATTAGATAACCCACAAATCACATGATAAAAATAATGACTGCTGGATGGAAATTGGCAGAATGTTCCTGTATCCTCGATTTGATTTGTGTGGCTCGCGCTCGGTTTTTAAAAACATTTTCCTTCCTTTTAAAACCTAACAAAAAAGCCTGCAAAGTTGTCACATACTATCACACAGACAAAGAATGAGCCTAATATCAGTACTCAATGAGGTAAATGGAGATAAGCACATTTGCGTAGTTACAGAAAACATTTCGCTGGAGTTTAATCTATTGTTTACACAACCCCTGTGCAAATATTTAAACTTCCCCCATCTTTGCCAAACGTAATGTGGTCTTGACTATAAACCTCTTTATGTTAATTTATCAATAATGTAAAACAAGAGATATTCAAAGTTTTATTCAGTTCTTATAATTACATTATAAAAGAATTCAGTTATTAGTTGTAATTGTTGAATACATTCCTCTTCAGTTGTGCTCTGTAACGCTGTTGCTGTTGTCTTCTATTCTATTCTGCTATTCTATTACTACATTTCTTTTTTGCAACTGTCACAGTAGCAAAGGTGCTTTTTCTGGTAAGCCATGCAAACATAAAACAAAGCAAATATAGTCACTATTAATGCATTTCACTACATGTTATAACATGAGTGTAATTTAGCTTGGTCTGTTTTGTAAAAGTACTGACCTCAGTCTCCTGAAGCCGGTGACCAATGAGTGAGAGAGACTCGCCAAGAAGCTGCAGGTGGGCAGCGGCATCAATGGGGTCCACCTCTGGCACCCGGACTGGAGACAATGCCATCCCCAGAGAAGAGCGGCCTGGTGAGGTCAAACCTGATCCTAACCCTACAGCCTTTCCTGACACTGAAGGAGAGAGGGGGAGCAGTTCTTAAACACAGACCATGGAGTACTTCACAAAGCTAGATATGTCATTCACAGTGTCTGTAGATGTTTTTTAGTTTGGTCTTTTTACATTTAATTGAAAGTAATGTTGCTGAAATCTGCCTGTTTTGTCTGTTGTTTTAGACAAAAATATATGTTGTACAGTTTCAGGCACCAAATAAGCTTGTCCCTTTGAGATTAAATAACATTTCTACATGGGATGAGGTAAGTGTGTGATGATGTAGACCAGCAGTTTGCACAATGATTCTTTTACATTACACAATCATCTACAAATATTATTGTTAGCTGTATCTGTGAAACAGAAAACTCATACATCAAACACTAACTGTCCTGGCTTGGGGAAAATTTTTATACTTTTGATTTGTTGTCAATTATCTATTTATTTAACCAGATGTGTAATAAGACAATAGGAATTGGACATTTCTTTTGAACATGTATTACTTCAAGCTTACTGAGGAATGTACTGTTAATGCCTGTTAGTCCTGGGCCCAATTTCAGACATAGTTTGATAAAGAAAGAGAACACATGGAGAAACTGTAGAAAAGTTACATTTGCTTTTGTTGTCCAGTAAAGAGCTCTTCTGCCTCACTGTGGTGGCCTCGGCTTTATTCTGCTTATGTTGAAGATACTGAGCTTTCTGCTTCCACACCTGCACAGAAGGCAGCCAAAGTGTTCAACACTTACTGACACAAGTAACTCAGTTCACACTGCGGAGGGAATAATAAAAGAGCAACAAGAACACACAACCCCTATTATCCAAATGAGGATGGCAAAATATTGTTAGTAGATTCTCACCTGCTTTTCTTTTTCTGGGAGTTGCTTCCAAATCTCTGCAAGCTTCTTGCTCAGTTCCCCAAATACTACAAAACGTCAGAGTATTGAAATCAATCATGCAACTCAAGTCAATGTCATGCAAAGTTATATTTATAAATGACTATATTCATGTCCCATACAAAAAGTACAGAATATATCAAGCTTAGTCAGAACAAAACATCTCTGATTTTGGGAGCAACTGGTCATAAAGCCCTAAAATATGACAAGAAGAAAAACAATGCGTTTGATCCAGTCAGTACTCACCGAGCCCAGGTTGTTCTGCACTAATATTAAGCCTGTATTCTTTACAGAACACCTGGTATGCTGTCATGCTCTTCTTCTTTGGCTGAAAAGACCACAAATACACCTAGTAAGTGACAGCAACACAGGTTCCCAATCTTGGAATATTGCCTCACACTCATGTTTAAGTAATTTTCTCAGCTGCAGAAAGGACTTCTTAAATAGCGCATTTGATCAGGTGTATTAGAGAGGTTTAGTTCATAAAACAACTTAAAGTGAGATTGTACATACAAAAACAATACAGAATAACTATGCAAACCTTTGGGTTAATTACAAGGTGTCTTAATATCAAAAAGGTGAAAGCTGTTTTCAATCAGTAAATTATGTTATACACTTGAATATAACAATTAATTAGGGGTGTGATGAGATCTTGTGCCTTGAGATCTTGCCATATTAAAACATGACAATATTTCTTGTTACACAATATCAGTCTCATGAAGTAGCAGCAGTCAATATGACATCTAAACAGGGGCATCAGATACACCTTTAGTTGGGGGGGGGCCTAGAATGGGGAGGAAGGATATTCGCTCGGCATCTTACGTATTTCCCCACATACAAATTGCTAGTAGAATGGGGAGTGTAGGCCACAGCTAACACGAGCATTATGCAAATACACTTACAGAACTTCCATTTGGGGCAAGCGGAATTGTGTATATTTGATTGTAGGTCAAAATATTCTGTTAAAATTCTGCTGGTTTCCAAGTGGCCACTGTCAATAAGAACCAACTCTTTATGCCTGCTTGTTTAAAAAATTCTGTGTTGATTTAAATGTCCCAATGAATCTCAAGCTTAGCTGGAGTGGAGCATCACCTTATCCTTGTCATGCCTGTCCCTGTCCTTCTCCTCTTTCTTTTTCTTTTTCTCTGTCATGTGGTCACTGCTTTGATGATGATGGTGATGATGAGAATGGACTGCAGATGTCATGGTGTACATCCCTCCAGAGGTGCTGTGATTAGATGAGCTGTGGGAATGGGAGTGGCTTCTGGACGGGTCCGCTACAGAAACATAAGACAAAAAACAAGCCTTTAATTCAGTGACATTTTACTGAAACAGCACATTTTTCATTCTAACAATGGTGTAGCTTAACATGGAAGATCAGAGAAGCTTTCACTCCTGGTACTCTCACCTGAAAAACCTTTCTTTCCTGCACTTCCTCCTTTGCTGTGCTTCTTCTCTTTCGAGGTTTTGTCCTTGTCTCTGTCTTTCTCTTTCTCCTTTTTCTTTTTGCTCTTCTTACTCTTTTTCTTTTTTTTGGAAATGTGTGTGTAGGAGTCATCAATGACTAGTTCACCAGCCTCTAGCTCTCCTCCTGAAGATGAACTCTCACCTCGCAGACCACCAACAGACCCACCAATGTGCCCTAAAACACAATGCAAATGCTTTTTCACCCTTTAAAAGAAACACATTTTGCAGGGTATTAAGCCTTTACTTTGCCTCATCTCTACACTAACCCTTATAAATGCTATCCTATATAGCTGTATCATAGACGACCTTACAATAGTTACTGCCATGTTACTACATAAGTGTTTGTAATTTGCACAGGTTAAAAAAGAACTAAATATTTAGATACTGCTGAACTGTTTCCCTCATACCCTTAGGAGACATGTTTGCAAAAATAAATAAATAAATCTCTTGTACACTCTAAATACACCATTTACCCCTTATCCCAAAACATGTAGCTCCTTCAAAAATTTTTTGATGTCTGCTTCTAGGTTTTGTACAGATTGATGTTCAGCCAAAACAAATTTGGAATCCAAATTTTGCTTCTTTAGTGTGGCAGAGGAGCTACAAATTAAAAGCTAAAAATACTGGAAGCGATTAGTCCTGAGAGAAGTCACAATATGTGTGATTATTCACTTCCATTCATTTAGGTGTTGGATATTCATCAATGTAAATTAAGACACAGTATGACTCACTGAAAACTACAGTGTGAGAACCAGTGTTTTGAGCTGCACTAGAAATAATTCGGAGGGTAAGTCCAACCTTCCACTTCCACTTCTTTTCCCACCACAGGCAGTGGCTCTCGGCTGTGCTGCTTCTTTTTCGGCAGCTTGGACGACGTCATCCGGTCCTTTTCCTTGTCCTTCTTCATCCCTGTTTTTTTCACACTGGAGGACGAGTGATGACCTGTGTTCCCCAAGGTGGATGCAGAGTGCGGAGGGAAGGGGAACCCCTCATTCCCTCCTCCCTCGTTTCTTTCTTTGGGTGAAAGGATGAGCTTCATCTTCAGCCCCTCAGCCTCTCGCAGTGTGAGCGGCTCACCTCTACCTGCACCGCCATGGAAGAGAGATGACTTGGAGGAAGATGATGATGAGGAAGAAGAGTGCTTCTTGGGCAACAAGGATGATGAGCCAGGGGGCCGGGTTTGGGAGAAGGACGAGTGGCTGGTTTTGGAGTTTCCTTCACGCTTGCGGTCCTTAGGGGAGGAATGAGAGGAGTGGGGGGGATAGGCAGGTTTTTTGTGCAGATGGGGGCTAGGATCTGAGCCTGTGGCCATAGGAGAGGTGATGGCCTGTAGAAGGCCCATAGCAGTGTCTGTAGAGTGGGGTGGTTGAGAAGAGGATGAGGAGGAGAGTAAAGGCGAATGGTCCAAAGACTTGCGCTTTTTCTTATGGGGAGGAGGACCTGAGCTGTGGTGGTCTGGGGAAAGATGGAATGCACAGATTTTAACCCCTTCAACCCTTAATCCCCTTATTACTACCCTTATTATTATTCCGTTTCTAACATTAAAAGTTATTGCACACCAAATGTTTGTGCCATTTATTCAAAAATTAAAGAAGTATTAATGTAATAAAGGTCCAAAATATGTTATTATCAGTCTTTCTTCTTCAACAATACGATCACTCAGAAATACCCTTCACTCCATCACACCTACCTCTGTAGTAGTGGTCATCAGAGTGCTTCTTCTTCTTCTTGTGTGAATCTCCCGCCATTGAAAACAGTTCAGAGTCCTAATCATTGGCAGACAAAACAGGATTGAATAGAATCATATAGAAATCATACCTATAACCTTTAAGCTAATTTTTACTCAATAACTGACCACAGCCATACCTACACTATGACAGTAGATGCCAAATGGAATTGGGGCAGAAAGTCAAGATCCCATCATGACCCCTCTATTCCAAATGCCATATCTACCTAGGTAACATAACATCAAGTTGCATGTAATTATGAAATACCAAACTATGCCATTGTACTGTAGCTAACATGAAGCAGGAATTAGCAGTTTTGTTCTCATATTTAACTACTACAGCTCTTCGTTAGCAGACAATTAGACATAGTCACAAAACCACCTTTCACAAAGTACTTGCATGAAAGAAGGGCAACTTGATGTTTAGTGTTACCATGTCTACCTCCCTGCTGTTACCTTGGGCTGTTTCTTGGAGGTTTTGCGCACCTGCGCGGCGATTTCCTCCTCCTCTCTTAACAAATCTTTATACGAACGCTTCTTCTCCCTCTGACTGCGCCCTGCCACCAGGCCCATCTCTCCCTCCATAGCTGATATATCTAAAGGAGGAAAGAGATATTAATCCTGGTTTGCAGTCCATAACCATAAGGCCATGTCTAATAATTGCCTGATAATGCTCACCCACCACTCCTTTCTTCTTTACCTCATCAAAAGCCATGGTGACTAACCAGCCTCTTTGACAACACTATTGCATAGCATCTTCTCTCAGGCATACCTACCAGCCATAACATTACAACCAAGTAAAAAAATTGTGTTGGTCCAGTTGTGCCACTAAAACAGTTCTGATCATTTATGGCATGAACTCCACACCACATCTCACAGTGGCCTATTGTTTCTGGCATCAAAGTGGTAGGTGATAACCACTGTACACAGTAGCCATCACAATTTGGCCCTTATGAAAGTCACTCAGCAAGAACTTGCTGCCTAAAATAGTTTACTCCCTGACAGGTGTAACTGTAATAAGGTGTTAGTGTCACTGTATTGAGAGTTTAAAACACATCCATTGACAAGTGACACTCTAACTTCACCTCTCAATGGTTTTAATGTTGTGGCAGATATGAGGACTTCTTGTCTCTTCAAACTGAAACAATCCTAATCACTAACTAGCCGATACTGCAGACTTAATACAAATGTATGCCCACAAACTAGAAAAGAATCGATATTAAGGTCCTTAACTGCAGCTTCAGCAACAGCAGAGGACAGCAAGAAGTTGGAGAAAAAGTTCACACTTTATTTGACAAGTACTGTCAAAGTTGTTCAAGTCCAGCGCCACTATACGTTTACTAAATAAGCCCGCCTAACTGAGCTAAGGCTGTCTGAAAAGATAAGAGAGTGAGGGGTGCTGTCAGAGCGGGTTGTGTGTCAGGTGGACATGGAGAGGACAGGGCTGGACAGACTGGGCAAATCGTTTAGCTCTCCCGGATCTGTGAAAAGCCGCTAACCCTGTGTTTGCGTACAGGCACGGAGAAACCGTGTGTGGCAAAATTAGGGAGAGAGCAGTAGCCCTGTCGTAATTGAGTGGATATTTCCCGCCTACTTTCGAAAAGACACACAAACACACCCCCTTCGCTCCACCGGGGTCCAGCTCGCTCTCGTGTGTGTCCAAGTCCGAGGAAGGCTGACACTGAAACGGCCGGCGCGGCCAACGCAGCTCGCGGCTTCACTCAGAGCAGGCCGCAACAGAACCGCTTTTAAATAAACGAACACTTTCTTGTGCACCTCCCCTCGTTCCTACTGCATCCCCAACGCAGAGGGAGCAGGATAATTTTTTTAGCATACGCAAAAACGTGAACATTTTCGAATTAAATGATAAAATTACCTTCGCCGATGCCTCGGTTTAAGCACAGACGGACGCCATCTTTGATTTCAGTCAACAACAAAGCGTGGAACTGAGAGGAGGGTCCAGAGCGAAACAGCTCCTCTCATTAAAACCCTCTCAGTCAAACCAGACTGGCATTTTCTGGCTCTACGGCATCTATTAAACCTTTCTCTTGCACCTCATTTTATAAATCATATTTATGCAGCTGGTGACCTAGTTGTTAGGGGGTTGCCCCTTTGATCGGAAGGTTTTGGATTTTAATCCCAGGACTGCTAGTGGCACCACTGAGCAACGGTTTAAATGTAGAGAATATTTTATTGCTTGTCACACTGCGTGCTGCGTTCACTTATGGCACTTCACACCTCTTTAAGACATTTTTTATTCTGGAATTGTCTGGTACAATTTCAAGCACCCACATCCAAAAAGAATGGCTTATGGTGAACAGTGATGGCTAAAAAAAATAGACAGAACATGCAATTCAGAAACAGAAAGGCATAAAAAAAATTATTTTTTAATTCAAGGGACAACATGTGAGAAGAATATTCAAATTCTTTGAACACAGACTGTCAAAAACAAAATTATACAGCATATGGTCACACATAAATAAATATCTCAGGTATTTCTCGTCCAGCCACCATTATTCTTGTAAGCATTCAGTTTTCAGCCCACGTCCAACCTTCTCTACCTGTCTCCCATATTTTGCATCTGTATGCTCAAGGATGTGAAGCTGGCCAGCAAGTCAGTGACCTCATCCACCTGTTAATTGTACACACACAGTAACATCAAAAATGTTAGTCCTCCACAAAGCAGCAGCACCAAATATGGGCTGAAGACTTCCACTGTAACACAGTTATGTATCAGTAACGATCAGTGATGACTGATAGTAGCAGACCTAGACGAAGAGAAATTAAAATGTAAAACAAAAGCAGACAGCTATTCGACTATGGCTACTGCTTGTCTATGGTAGTAATGTCAAAACAAATGTCATAACTTTTTATAACTTTATTATAAAATAATTTATTTTCACCGGGCTTATTTATCATTGCAATACACAGGAATGAACAGTGTAACGACATAAGATTTGCAGATGCTTATCTCTTTTAAACATATGTATAAAATAAAACAAACAAATAAAATGTGATATCAAATGGAGAATGTCTCAGCTGTACAAAAATAGACCAGTATATAAGGAGACAGAATGAATAAATAAACGACTAAGAACCTGAAGAATGTGATAAATAGATACATAACTAGAACTAACATTAAAGATATTAATTCCAGTGAGTCAGTATCAAAGTTAAATGATTAAGACACAGTAAACTGCACTAAATGACATTGCTACTGCTATGTATTTGCATTTGGGGTTTTTTGTGAGTTTAGACCACCCACTGCTGTGGAGAAAAATAGCTTTTAAATCTGGTTGTGCTCTGAAATCTTGGGATAGCATAGCTTCCATTTGTGGAAGTTTGAAGAAAGTGCAGGAATTTAGAAACGTGCTGTCTTATTTCATTAACTGAGAATCTATTTGCTCTTCAAGGGCTATGAGGTTGTACGACACTGCCTGATAAATTTGTTTAATCCTTTTCTGAAATTCTCTAATTGACAGCCAAGTTGTGTCTTTACTCTTCAAATGCAAGAGCCCAGTTCCCACAGTCATGGCAAAAAGGGATATCTGAACTTGATTGCAATGTGAAAGCAATAAGCCCCGGGGAGTAAAACTATGACTGAATGCAATTCAGCACACAGCCTCAGGTTACAGATGTAAGGAAGTTAAGCAGCGTATCAGTGTATGAAGACAGCCATGTAGTGGTCAGTTATATTGGGTATATGTATATATGTTGATGTAGCTAAATGAGAGTTAAAATAACTAAACATCAGGACAGTTGCTTTTCTTCTGCTACTAATTATTCTGTCCAGTTAATTCAGTTTTTAATTCAGCATCAAAAATACTCACCTGGCATATGTGGATGTTTGCAATTATGACAGTATGTGGTATAATGGTCACTGTGTAACAACAAGCTAATGTTTAATTGAAAACAACATCCTTGTACATGCAAACCGGTTGGTGTCCAATAAATCTGGATTCTGATGTCATTGTCGAGTTATTTTTCTGCCTCCATACCGGTAGACACCAGCTGATTGTGTGGATTTTGAATTGTGTGTGGCTTTTTCCAACTGTAGTGTTACCTGTTCTTTAGTGCGAGTCTGTTGTAGTTGAGAAGAGATGTGCTCCAGTTTCTCTCGCTCTTCATTTTGGCCCATAGCATTCAGGTACTCCCGCAGCATCTGAATGATCTGTGGACATGCACACAGCAGCATTTCAGCAAAAGTGAAGGCAGCTGCAGGTCCTATTTTTTCAATAATACATTGAAAGAGACTATGTAATCTTAACACACAACATATATCATTTCAATTTATTTTACCTCTTATATGCCTCTGTGGGACATGGAATATACACTCAACAAAAATATAAACGCACATTCCAGTGTGGCCTTTTATTGTGGGCAGTATAAGGTACACCTGTGCACCACTCATGATGTCAGATCAGCATTTTGATGTGGCACACCTGTGAGGTGGGCTGGATTATCTCAGCAAAGCGGAAGTGC
>JBBMFX010411472.1:0-17743 GCA_037832545.1 Rhabdalestes septentrionalis
TCTCTCTCTCTCTCTCTCTCTCTCTCTCTCTCTCCCTCTCTCTCTCCCTCTCTCTCTCCCTCTCTCTCTCTCTCTCTTTCTGTGACATGGTTAAAGTATCATTGGCAAGAATACAGGCTTTCAGAGAGCCCCATAAATGAATGCCCAACACTATTTTTCAAAATTCAGTATAGAAGTTTTCTGTACAGCAGCTTACAAAGCATGTTATTTTTAATTGGAGATAATCATGATTTGAATATTGATATAATTAATATATGTTCTGAAAGAAAAAACAACAACATTGAATTAAATAATAATAATAATAATAATAATAATAATAATAATAATAATAATAAATAAATAAATAAACATTTTATTTAATAAGTGCCTTTCACAATGACATAAAAGGCAATGACTTGCTGTTTTTTAAAATAACAAAGATACCAAATAAATACCAACAGGTATCTTTTGAATGCAATTCTCTACACAGCAAACTATACAATGTAAAACCAGACAGTGAAAAAGACAAACAAAGAAAGAGGAAAAATAAGGAAAGTCCACCACTTGGCCTGATTCACTGACCAAAGACTTCTATTGTGCTTCCCCGAGAAGCCCAGGTACTGTTGGGGCTTCCAAGGAGAAGATGTTCAGGGTCAGGCGTGTCTCTTATGTCTCTGACACTGTGCACTTTTTCCACTGTAGTAGGAGTGAAGGGTAACAGGGCAATAGTTATTAAGGCTGGTGATTAAGGACATACTCAGCACAAGTATAAGGGCTGCTGATTTGAACAGCTGTCTGTTAAAGGGAAATATTGAAAATGTCTCTAAAGATATCAGTGTTCTCTTAAGAGTAGGGTTCTCAACTTGGAAAGGCATGGGTTAAAACAAGAGGAGTGTAGATGTTTTATATCTTCCTCAGAATTGTCAGTTATGATCCATGAATACATCTGATCTGCCAGTTGACTGTAACTGGAAAAACATATTACATGCAAACATTAAGATTTTTGTTAATTGAATGCTGTAAAGCAGGGGTCCCCAAACCAGTCCAGATAGGGCCACTGTGGGTGCGCCTCCTGCTTTGTTGGAAGGAAAACCTGCACCCACAGTGGCCCTATCTTGACCAGTCTGGGGACCCCTGCTTTAAAGCATGGAAAGTTTTACAAAGTTTTGGCGAAGCAAGGACAATCCACTCCGGATGGGTTGCTGCGTGCATGCCTTTTAGGAGTGGGGGTGTTTGAAAAACCCTGTTGAATCTTGGATCTTGAATCTTTCTTGAAATAATCCACTCCACTTCATCGATAGAAGAACACACACACCACTGGAAATCCGCTCTGGTTTGCCTCCAACTCAAGTGAAGTGATTTGTTAGTTTATAGACAGGCTGCCTGGATTTCCAGTGGCGTGTGTATATTTCTATTGTTTAAGTGGTGTGGATTCGTTCACGAAAGATTCAAGATTCAAGATTCAACAGCACTGGGTGAACTAATTATTTACGTTTAATGTGTTTGTGTGTGTGTGTGTTGGGGGGGGATGGGGTCCAAAGAATATTTATGAAATGTGAGTGGGACACAACCCCCTCTGAATGAATGGCGATAACAAACTAAATACTAAACGCCAAGAACACAAAATCCAATCACCACAGACACGTTGTTACTCCTCCTTGTGAGGAGTTCAATAACCAAAAGAACCCTGGCGACCTCTAGCGGCCGCCCACAGTCACTGTCCCCAGACCGGAAAAATGGATGCTTTTTGAAACGTAATGCACCGAAGCTGAAATGACAATAATGTTATGTTGAAATTAATTCATGTAAATTATATATAATATAATTATAACAACACGCTTTAAAATTGAATTACATCAACATATACCTTTTGAATGATTTGTGTTCTTCAAGTACACAATTAACATAATTAAAAGTGTTTGTTGTTGTTTTATGCATTACAATGTCGTTTCCTGAAAACAGTTTAAGTAAATAATTACATAGCAAATAGAGTGAAAAAAACATTTACCTAATAAAAGTCACTAATAGTGACATCACTAATAAGCAATACACAGAAGTAAGTTATTTAAATATATTTTAATTAATGTGTCTCATCAATAACTGATCAGAATCTTGAAACTTTGTCTTACTGAGACCTGGATAAGACCTGATGAGTTTGTTGGACTAAATGAGGCTACACCTCCAAGCTACAACTATGTACACAGTACTAGACTAAACAATAGAGCAGGGGAACTATAAAAAAATGTTCCTTGAGTATTGGTTCAAGTTCAAGTTTATTTATATAGCACATTATCATATACAGAAGGTCATTCAATGTGCTTTACAGAAAAGGAGCATAAAATAAGAATGAATAAAAATGAGAATTAAATAAATAAATAAATGACAATTTGAGGCATAAAATAAGTAAAAGAACATTACAAATTGCAGCAAAAGTGTGAATATTTAAAGGAAGGCAGAGGAAAATAGTGTATTACCAGCTTTTTGAAGCTGGCTACAGTTGGTGCAGATATAATAGTAATGGGCAGCTTGTTTCAACAGCAAGCTGCATAATGATATTTCACCCTGTCTGGTTTTGGATCTGCCAGGTATATATACTCCAAGTACATAAGAGATGTACATAAAACCCAGACAATTGAGTATCTTGTACGCAAATTTATTGAGGTCAATTCTGTACCAAACTGGGAGCCATCTCTGGCAACAGCATTTTGAATGAGATGGAGCTGTTGAATGGACTTGTTGGAAATCCCAGTGTGGAGAGCATAACAATAGAAGACCCTGCAAGAAATGAAGGCATTGATCAGTTTCCAGCCAAATTTTGTATTGATTTCAAAATTCTATTAATGACATATAAAGCCTTAAATTGCCTCTCACCTGATTACCCCAGTGAAATAATCTCTTACTACGAACTCAGATCTCAAGCTTCTGACTACTTACTTGTTCCCAGAATTATGAAAGCTTTATCAGGGGGAAGAGCATTGTCATATTACTCCTAAGCTCTGGAAAGCATTGGCATACCACATTCGGGACTCAGACACAGTCTCAGTTTTAAGTCCAGGCTGAAAACACACTTGTTTAGTCACGCTTTCTGTATGTAATTTTTCTTCTTAAATGGAAGGTATAGAGCTGGGAGGCAGTGGGCTCAGAGAATTCAAGTAAACTCGGACACTGGTGTTGTCACCCCACCAATCCTCATGTTCACTCAGGTTTGTGACGGTGGAGTGGAGGTGCACAGGTTGCTCAGGGCGCTCTCACACCCATCATACATCTCGGTTCTGCCCTTTTTTGCTATGCTGCTCTAGCTAGATATGCAAGAAGCTTGCATTCCTCACAGACATAAACAATTCTCTGAACAGAACTAACTCTCTCCTCTGTTTTCTCCAAGGGGAACTGCTGCATATCTGCTGGACTGATCTTCATGGTTAACTGCTCTTGAATGATCCTGGCTCCACTAATGTCCTTCCCCAAGCTGGGGCTACGGCAGCCTAAAGCTCCAGCAATGATTGTTGCTCCTGACCTTGATGTTTATGGACTACTTGTCTTCCAACAATATTAACCTCTTTTGACACCTGTTGAAACTAACTCTGTTAGCCATAGAGAGCCAATTAGTCTATAATCTTCATTAAATTGATTAAGGCCCTCTGTTATTTATCCCCATGTTGTTTGTCGTTCCTTTCTCGCTGGATCGACCCGTGGAGGATGGGTTCCTCTTTTGGGTCTTCTTCCAGCTGAGGGACTTTTTCCTCGCCTCTGTTGCCCTTGGCTTACTCACTAACGAATCATGGTGTAAACTGCAGTAGGCTTAATAAAACATCACACAAACAATGAAGAGAAAATGTTATTAAAAATACATTGTAGGAGCCAAATGAGCTTTTTGTTCATTCTTGTTTATCTTTCTTTGTATATTGTTTTAGTGTGTGTGTGTGTGTGTGTGAGTAGCAATTAAATATGGCCACAGGTGTATCTACCCCCACCTAGAGGAAAACTAGGAGGGGGGGGGGGGAGGCCTTAAGAGGAAGAGGTCACAGGATCTGGGTGTGGCTGCTCCTTGCTGAATGGAATAGCCATACAGGGACACTCTTGTTAATTTGTTTGTCTTATTTATATCTAATTCATCTGTAAACAAAAAGAAGCTTGGACAGACTGAAACGCCAGCTTCTCATCAATTGTATGAGTCAGGACAAATCCAACTCAGTCACCAGTAGTGATCAACCAGAGAACAAAAGGGGGAACTGGAGACTGCTCCTACAACCATCATAGGAGAGCAGACGTGAACATCAATAGTCCCAGTACAATAGTACAAGAGTCAAAAGTCTCTTTGGTGATGTTCAGGACGATGCTGAAAACAGAGACAGGTACATTCACTGAAGCAAAAGCTTTAGGATTCATTTCTACATTTGTATCCATAGCCTCGTCCTCCTGAACTGCAGGTGGCTTAGTTTCTCCTCTGCACATTAAAAGTTTTTCTCTGTGGAAGAAGCAAACTGAGTGGTTCCTTATTGCCTTCATGGCATGGATTAGTTTTTGCCAAGCTGCATCTGCAAATCCACCTGCATTGTGGATGATCCCACTCTTCCATCACACACGCTCTTTTCCCTCCTCCCATCTGGAAAAAGGTTCTGTAGCATATGGGCCTCCACTGCCAGAATGGGGAACAGTATCTTCCCTCAGGACATCATCACCTTATGTTTCTTCCGTTCAACTATTGTGTTGCATCATGATCCTGGAGGCATATCTTTTCATTTATACTGTGTTCTGTGGGTATATGGTAGTATATTCCAAGGCAGAATGCTGAATATTCCAAAGCAGCATCGATGTTTTTACTTCAACCCTATAACTTCAAACACTTTATGCAAGAGACCACATTGAAAGGCTTGAATTTTTTGTTTTGTTTTGTTTAAACCTGAAACAATAGACATATTTTTTAAATAGTAAAGTAAACTAAACATGAAATATTTAATATTCAGAATTAATTGTATTTAACTATTAAAATGTAAGGAAATTTGTGACACTGACTAGGTTAACACATTTATACAAAAGTATCTGATTCTCATCATATGAATTTGATCTACTTTTAAAGACTTTTACATAAACTTAGAGTCTTGAAGCAATCGACGGATACACCAAAATTTCAGATTTTTTAAGCAAATTGTTCTGCTGTGCACATCAGTTGTAATAACAATTTGTGTATTAAATTGAAAAGAATACAAAACAAGAATTTTCGCTAGTGGTCTTAGGACAAATGAACCTGCTTGTTTCCCTGATGGTCAATTGATGGAAAATGCATGTCTTTCCATAATGCGATGTGGATCTTTAAAACACATTGGTTTACATAATATAACAATTCTAATAAAAGTACCATTGACGTATAAGTAAGTTGTTCTGCACGTACTTCCATTATATTTGCATTTGCAATGCAAATCACTCACACTGTTAAGACACACTGGAGGTTCTAGACCACAGAATACCAGAATAGCATGTATCAGCCACTGCCTCCCAGCTCTATACCTTCCATTTAACAAGAAAAATTAAATACAGAAAGACTAAACAGTTTATTTTGGATAGAGGTGTAATTACATATGGAAGTTACACAGGAAAGTATCTATAAGCAAAACAACCAAGCAAAACAGATGCAAATATTGAATGTATCCATTGCTCGAGTTAGCTTGACAACACATAAATGGTGGATGAGCAGGTGTAAAACTCACAAAAACATCTGTGTTAAATGAGGATCTTCAACAACAAGACAGCATGTACATAGAAAGAGGACCCATATTGTTCATATCTCGCACTAAGCAACGACATGATATATATCAGATGTTTGCTTCTTCTACATTGCCCTGAATTCATGGAATAAAGAAAACTATCTCTGTGAGCCCATTATACAACAATCAGCCACAACATTTAAAACACTGACTGATGAAGAGAATATAATCTCATTACATTGCACATTTCATGGGATGAGATAGTTTAGACAGAAGATGAATAGTTCGTTCTTGAAGTTGGTGTGTTGGAAGCAGGAAAAATATAAAAACATAGGCATCTGAGACACTTAGACATGGGACAAATTGTGATGACAAGATCACCAAGTCAAAGCTTTTCCAAAACAGGAGTTTGTGTAGGAAGTTTCTGGTATGCATTGGTTAGTCCCTAAGAAAAGTGGTTCAAGGAAGGACAACTGGTGAATTGAAGACAGCGTCATGGGCACCTAAGTCTCCCTGATGTGCAAAGGGAGCAAAGGATAGCCTATCTGCTCCATGTCCACAGAAGAGACACAGAAGAGTGTTTATTTGGATATCATTATTTGCTCAGTAATATCCAGATTACACACTTGTGCTTATGTACTTTGTTTCATTCATTAGGACCTGTATTATTAGATATTCTGAGGTTTCCTCACTAAATAAAGGTAATTAAGTGTGACTTCACATAATAAGACAAACTAAACATTTCTTTCATTTTTAGAAGTTGGGACTGTTTCCCTGTAAGACCTACACTACATAAATTGAAGCTGGAAAGTTTATCAGATTAATGACGCTGTAACATGCCTTTTGCTTTCAGTTTCTTGGAAGTGTTCTTGTTCATACTGTGCTGATATACAGCTTGTTTTCTGTGGAACTTAAGTAGGTTTTTCTGTCTGTAGTTTGAGAGTCCAATGTTTTGTATTATCAACATCAAAATCGGCTGTATTGTTATTCCCTCTTACACAGAACTGAACATATATAAAACAACTTTTTAGAAAATTCATAAATATGCAAGTTTGAAGTTGTTCTTGTACATTATAATATATTATAATGTATAAGGTATTACAGTTGTACTTATGTACTGAGATTCAGGTTTCTGAAATCCAAGTAGGGCAGCAGACATGTCCTGGGTCACTGATCAGGCTTCTAGAAAGGCAGCCATTCTCACCAAAACACTGGGGGATTCTGGGGAGACCAGCTCCACACTGACAGTTTACTGACAGTTTAAATCTCTTTCCTGAGCATATTGAGAAGATTTTTAAATGCATGGCATCTGCAAGACCCCAGCGTAACGATAAACATGGAACACATAAGATGTAAACATGAACAGTTTATTTACAGAAATTGAGAAAAAGGTATGCTTAACAAGAAAAAGGAGACGCTAAACATAGTCATTATGTGCATTATGTCACTGCTCATGTCACTTATGTCTCTAATTATGTTACTATTAATGTCACTATTTATGCAACATTATTATTATGTGTCCCAAAGAGATTACAGTAAAAAGTATTCTACCATGACTGTCAAAATTCACTACATGCATGTTGAATAAATATGCAACAACAAAAGACAAGCAGACCATGTGAAGAACAGCTCGTATTGGGATGCTTCTAATGACCACCTTTATATTCTTCTGGCCCTCCGATTGTGATGGTTGGCATCCATGTTTTTTATCCATGTCATGCAATACAAGCATCACACAAAGTCATACAATAATTAAAATAATTAATGTAAATGCAATGTTCATAGTCATGTAAGAATTTTCCTAAAATTTAGAATTTTTTTTCTACCAAGCAGGGGATTAAGTATCAGCATGAACTGTTCATCTATCAAACTAGTTCAGGTAGAGTAAATTATTAAACCCTTCAAAACTCTTCTTAACTGTGCTGTTAAAAAGAGCTTCGCTTTTAGAAAAGATGTTATTGAAAAGGGGTTTTAGCTCATTTTTATTATTCTGAAGAGCATAGGCAATATATCGAACATGAGAAGTGACTCCACCTTATTTGAACAAGAAACTGAATCATTGATCACGATAAGACAACATTTATATACCACAAACACAAAACATACAAACACAGAATAAAATTAATGTGAATAGTAACGGAGTGGGTAGTGATATTGTATCAGGTTACAGAAATTATATTGATCAAAGAGGTGTTTAAAGAAAAATGATAATAAAAGAGTGCAAATGGCGATCTACCAATTTAGACTTCTTCCACTGGCAATCTGTGCATTCTAGAAAAGTCCAAAATGGCCGAATTGTATGAATAACTGTCATACTTTTGAAAATTTGTGACAGTAACAATTTTGGTCTATTTCTGTAATTTGACCTTGCCTCACCTGTCACTGAGAGAGCACAGAATGAAGTTTACTTCTTGTTTGCTGCCAGTTAATGTTTATGGCAGGTTTATGTTATATCTGCAATATAGTCATTACATATTTAATATATCAAATATATACAGTTGTGCTCAGAAGTGTGCATACACTGGCAGAATTGATGATTTCTTAACCATTTCTCAGAGAATATGAATGATAACACAAAAACCTTTCTTTCACTTATGGTTAGTGGTTGGCTGAAGCCATTTATTGTCAAACAACTGTGCTTAGGCTTTTTAAATCATAATCACAAGACAAATTACCCAAATGACCCTAATAAAAAGTTTACATACCCTGGTGATTTGGCATGATAAAATGCACACAGCTTGACACAGACCGGTTGGAATGGCTATTAAAGTTGACCATATTTACCTGTGAAATGTTTGTAAATTTTAGAACTGGACTCCTGAGAGACACTTGCAGGGCTGCACTGACATTTTTTTCTAAGTCATGTGAAAAGCAAAAGAATTGTCAAAGAATCTGCAGGAAATATCAAAGGAATTGATATTTTCTTACATTATTTCCAATCAGCAGTGTTCAAACTCTGACTAAGAAGGGAAAATTAGGGGTTCTGCTGTAACCAAACCACGGTCAGATAGGCCAACCAAAATTTCAGTCATAGCTGCCAGGAAAATTGTTCGGGATGCAAAGAAAACCCCACAAATTTCTTCAGGTGAAATACAGGAATCTCTGAAAACATGTGGTGTAGATGTTTCAAGATGCACAATAGGAAGCACTTGTAGAAAGATGGGCTGCATGCTCAAGTTGCCAAGAGAAAGCCATTACTATGCAAATGCCACAAAGTATCCTGCTTACAGTATGCCAAACAGCATAGAGATAAGCCTCAAACCTTCTGGCACAAAGTAATTGGGAGTGATGAGATTAAAATGGAACTTTTTGGCCACAACCATAAATGCTACATTTGGAGAGGAGACAACAAGGCCTATAATGAAAGGTACACCTATTTCTATTGTGAAACACAGTGGTAGATCGCTGATGTTCTGGGGATGTGTGAGCTAAAAATGCACAGGAAATTTGGCCAGAATTGATGGCAATATGAATGCAGTAAGTTATCAAAAATTCTAGAGGAACACACTTATCAGCCCAGAAGCTGCACATGGGAGCGAATTGGACATTCAAAAAAGGCCAATGGTTCAAAAAACAAGGCCAAGTTGACCTGTCATTGGCTACAGCAAAATAAAGTTGAGGTTCTGGAGTGGCCATCTCAGTGTCCTGACCTCAATAACATTGAGCCACTCTGGGGAGACCTCAAATGTACAGTTCATGCAAGATAGCCTAAGACTTTACCAGAACTGGAAGCTTTTGCTAGGAAGAATGGCCAGCTTTACTGTCTGAGAAATAAAGAGCCATATCCACAACTACCCCAAAAGACTTTAAGCTGTAATTGATGTTAAAGGGGACAATACATGGTAATATGAAATGGGATATGTAGATTTTTATGAGTACAACTGTAAGTTTACTTGAACATGAACACGTTCATTTACATTACAGTAATACAAATACTGCATCTGTAACACAAATAACTAAAAATCTTAAATCTAGTTTTAGTTGATTCCTACTCGCTAGTTAAATCTCCTGAATCACATGATGTTTTCAAGCTGTGAGGGTTTTGGTTAGAGTTAGGAAATTTAGGGAGATTTAATTTCTTCTTTTGATTTGTTTAACCTAATAAATTGTGAGATAGGAATTCTACAACACAAGAATTAGTTCATATTACATATATTTACATTCATGGGGTGGAGCTTTTTTTCAGTGCTTCAGTAGTCCACATACCTGTTAGCTATACACACCTGTCCTGTGATGCTTATTATCATCATCTTTATATTCTCTGACGTCGCGAATTAAAGGATGCACTTTGCGTCTCCATGTTTTTCATGTGTATCCACTAAAAGAAAGCAGTCACTCAACTTGATGCCAACGTTAAACAAAGACAAATGAAGGAAAGGAAAAAAGGCTTAATGTCATATAAAAGCTGTCTCATATGTCTTGTAGAATGCACTCAAATCTATTGATTAGTCTACTGTATAATTATCATTAAAAAAATACGCAGTAGGCATTTATCAAATGTCAGCAGCTAAAACATCTCAGACTCCTCAACCTGTATTTTCCCACAACACCACCCACCTGCCCAGTAGGCTGTTAGGTCAACATAAATAGTTTCAGAATGATGCTGAAAACAGAGACAGGTACATTCACTATTCTATTCTGTCCATTTCTCTTTATCCTTAAATGCAGATGGTCAAGTAAGTTCTCCCTATAGAGAAAACAAACCGAGTGGTTATTATCACCTGCTCAGCATTGATTGGTTTTTGGCACATATGAGGCAGTGTTGCCAAACCGACACTTGCGAACACTGCTGGATATTTCAACAATGTGTGTTTCTGTATTATTTTAGTGTTAACTTTGTTGTGCCACTATTACTTCAGACACTGTGAAACTGTAAATATTCAATATTTAGTACTAATTGTTTGTAATTATTTAAATGTAAGCAAATTTGTGACATTGACAAGGCTAAGACCTTTTTGGGACTATTATACAAAAAAGTCTGATTTTCATCAGCTGAATTTCATTTACTTTTTAAAGGCTTTTCCACGAACAAACATGTGGAGTCTTAAAGAAATTGAGGGATACACCAAATTCAAAGAAATCCTGAAATTTCAAAGTTGAAAAATGTTTAACCAAATTGGTCTGCTTAGCGCATCATTTGTAAAAATAAATTTTTTATTAAATAAAAAAATAAATCCAAAACAGTGTTCGGAAGTGGTCTCTATGCATGCATACCCCAATGGACATTTGATCCAAGTCGTAAAACTGATTGTTATTTCATGGAAAATGCATGTACTTGATGTCTAAAACTCTTCTGTTTACATAATGTGACAAACCTAAAAAAAAAAGTACCATTGAAAATTAAGTAAACTGTGCTGCTTGCCTTTCCATTACATTCAGATTTGCAATTCAAATCACTTACACTGTTAAGATACACTGGAAGTTCTTGTCCTAAGATCAAGCATGACAGAACTTCAACTATTTACACTGCACGTACTGTATACTATGTAGAGAGAAATATATGTTAGAAATACAAATAACATGTTTTTTTGTTTTTCTTTATTATTTTACATACTATACAAATGCATGATGTAAAACATCAATAGAAAATGTACTTTAATATTTACATAAATAGAAAATTTACTTTTTTTTTACAGAAAACAATGCCATATTAAATCATGTTCTCTGTAGCGGGTGTGTTATTTTCAGTCAACAATTCCACAGATGAGCTATTTTAGCACAGAAAGTTAAAGCAGGTGATGATTGAAATGATATAGCTGATGCCTGTGTGTTGTTTACCTGAGGAGGAGGAGATGGCACCAGAATGCACTGAGAAGAATGCAAACAGTAAAGGTGGAGTGAAACTCTGGGGAGATAGCCTCCATCTATGGAGGTTACTTGGAGAACTCAGTGTGTTCATTCACCCTGCCACAATACAATATTTGTTATAGAATGTGGGGGACATACACTACATTAGCAATGTGGTTTTAATGTTATGGCTGAACGTCTGAATAAATAGCTCAAAATGTGCATTGATGAGCCATAACAGAATGCTATATTTAATCTTTATTTTAAGTGTTAGGGTTTATTTAGATCTTGTTATTTGTCTAATTCCAGATTAAATCACTTATTTATTATATCTGTATTGTTAAACAATTGGTGGTTTCTTTACTTAATTTGCATTTATTAGGTATAATTTGTGGAATTAGGTGTAACTTCACCCTGTTAGACAATATAAATACTTCGTTCAAACCTTATTATGCAAATTATGGTGCATGATTTAATAACCAAAAACAAAGTTTATAAATGTAATCCCTTTAAGGTATGATTGACTCTGGATTATTGCTTTAGTGTTTATAAAAAAAATTATTAATCTCTTTGGCTTACTCGCTATGGGCTTGGACCTGGACTCTGTAAAGCTACTTTGTGTCAACCTGGTTGTAAAAACCGCTATATGAATAAAATTGTGTTTTGAATAATACATCAAGACAAAATAAATATTGCTTAAATAATTATTTACTGAATTGTTTAGCAAAACTTCATTCTAGCATACGGAACACATCTTGAAATAGCAGTCAGTTACTTACTCATATTATTATCATAACTTAGTAAACTTCAGAAGTCTCTTGTCACATAATTTAAGGTACAGCTTTTTTTTTTTATATTTCATTTAGTGTTCTTTCATTTGTCAACTGTATTTGGAGCACCATGTACAATACATTCTTAAGTAAAGCTGGAAAGACTTATCACTTTGATAAGCCTGTAATTTGCCTTTAGCTCTCAGGTCCTAGGAAGTGTTTTTGTTCATAATGTGCTGATATACTGTCTAGTTTCTGTGGAACTTCTCTATCTGCAGTTTGAGATCTTTAATAACCTAAAAAACAAAGTTTATATATGTAATCACATGCAGGTATGATTGACTCTGGAAGGTACAGCACCACCTTGACGGTTAACACCAGGGCACTTAATAGTATAATTAATCTGAATCAAACATATGGAAAAATGTGCTTAAAAGTTCTGCATGTTTTCAGTAAACCTTTTCAGAACAGTTGGTCTTTAGAACGCCACCAAATACATTCAGACCCACCAAGGAATGAGATCTACAAGACCCCATGATAAAAATACACATGGGGCACAACATACGTGTGAACAGAGTTTATATACAGAAAATGGGAAAATGAGACACTTTACAAGATACAGAAAGCGTACTTTACCAACAAATTTTCCATTTTCTCACAGTGCATCCTGGGACCATCACCTCACCAGGGAATATTTTGACATAGACACAATGTAAAATGAAACAGCTCAGTGAACCAGTTGAACTATGTCACAACAGTACGGGTCCTGACAGAATACCAAAGGTGATTCTATTAGATAAACGATTATAATTAAAAAATAAGATGACTTTAAGTGTCCTTTTCAGAGGAATCGTAAAGCAGTTAAAGGTGTTCCCCAGATCTGTAGACACAAAGGCCAGTTTGGAAATATTTAGTATTAGAGTATTGAAGTACTACAGCATAAGACAGGAATAGATTACTACACCTTCATGAACAGGTTGATCACAACGTCTCTGACAGGGAGAGGTACTGCTCTACTTACTGGCTAAATACTGGGCACAGAGAGAGCAGGGTTCTCATCCTTAATGAGAGCTGAGATGTAAGCCACCATTCTTTCTTTCTTCTCAGGCTGCTGACTGATAACCTAGGATATGAGAAGTAGAGCAGCCACAGTGGAGAGTGTCACAGTTGCTGTGTTGCTACCCACATTATTGTCATATGATTTGAAACCCACAAATGTTTTGTAATTATGTGCATCTGTCTGATATTTTGTTAGTCCTTGGGATGCCATCAAAACTGCCCAGAGTTGTGCACCTCAGAGAGTGTTCTTTGGTATGTGGCACCAGAACATTAGCTGAAGTCATGAAGATGTTGAAACAGTATAAATCATTCTCATACTTTTGAAAAACATCAGCTGGTCTAGTTCTGGTCAAATTCTGTATTTCTGTATTTAACTAGAGAAAACATCAGATTAAATGGTGTAGGCCACAGTAGAAACAGATAAAGATCTCTGAGGGTGGAAACATTTTTCCCAAGCATGAACAGCTTGCTGCCGAAACATTGACCGACTAACACCCATGTTGATGCTTGTTCCCAAAGAATACAACGATATGATAGTACACAACATATTATTTTCCATGTCAAAATACCAGGGGGATATGTAAATTATGAGTATGTCAATCACAACCAAAGCTGAGCAGACAACATGAAGAACAGCCTGTACAGTGATGCTTATGATGGTCAGCTTTATATTTATGTGGCGCCGCAAATTAATAGATCCACTTTGCATCTTCACGTTTTTCATGTGTCCCCTCAAAAGGACAGCAGTCGTACAACTTGATGCCAACATCACACAAAGACTGAGGAGAAAAAGGCTTAACGGCATCCAAAATGCTGCCTCATATGCCTTGGAGATCTCTGGTGATTCATTATCAGTATAATTATTTGTAAATATTATTGTATCTGCAATGTGCACACTCATTGCCAGTAGACAAACAGCTGCATTGACCGTTAGTCCAGAGTAAATGAAGACTGCAAGGTTCTTCTTTAGCCACATGAAGCACAGACGTTGGATGGGAATAATGTTGAAGCAGTAGAAGACGTTCAGCCAGTGAGAGGAATTGATGCTTGTCATCATGGTATAAATTGCAATAGTAGGAGTAAACCACCACACAAAAAATGAATGGAAAAAGTTATTAAAAGCCATCACAAGAGAGCAGATGTGAGCAAAAATGTTGCACCCAACAAGTAATCCCAGTAAAATAGTCAAAAGTCGCTTTGGTCTCCGTGTTCCTGTCTGTGGAAAAATCATGCAAAAAACAAAACTTATGTTCATGATGATGCTGAAAACAGAGACAGGTACATTTACTGAAGCAAAAGCTTCTTGACTCATTTCTATAGATGAATTTGCATCCATTTTACGAGTTTTGTCCTCCTCAATTGCAGATGGACAAGAGTATGACTTCTAAGCAAACAAAAGTTCTTTCCTCAAGGGAAAGGAAATGTAGCGGTCTCACATCATCCCCAGCATGGATGGTTTATGCCACACCCCAAAGCGTGCTGTGTATCCTACACAGGAGAGTACTACTGCATAAAGGTTTTGCTTTTGTTTGCTTTTTGCTGTTTTTCCTTGACTTTTTCCTTTCCTTAGCTAATTAGATTTTACTCCAATTTTTTGTCGATGTTCCAGCACAAATCAAGGGCACATTCTTTTTATTATTATTCATTCATTTATTTTTTCAGAAAAACATACAAACCAGCAGAACCCTACAAACCAGCAGAAAAGCAAAGAAAATGGAAATGGATTGGAGCAGAGAAAGGAAGAAAATAAAAGGCTGAAGACAGCCCCATTTTATATGCCAGATCCACATTCTGCCCACCACCACCTTCACAATAATTTTTCCCTGGCACTAACCTTTCCTCTCCTGCCATTAAAAGCCTTGCATACAGCTCTTTCACCAATTCTTCTGAACCACTAGCTCTTGCAGTTAAAGCTGTTAATCCAGCAGCACCTGAGCCCTGATATCATGCTTTATAATGTTGACAATAATGTTGACTACAGCTGGATCCATGTTTCAGTGCAGAACCATCCAACAAGATGACACACATGTAAACACAGAATAATTACACCCTCTGAACAAGAACTGGAGGAAGAACTCGCCAGCCTCAGGCACGGCGAGAAGCACCGCCCACAGAAACTTTGTGGCCTGACCAGCCCATAGCTGAAAACAACAGGCTGCAGTTTGTTCAGCACCAGGCTTAACAGAAATGCCAAATGGTTGAGCTGATGGGCGTGTTCACTGGACTAACTCCCTGCAACAGCTGACAAATCAAGCTGACAAAGGCTCAAAGTCACTGTGGGTAGTACTGCGCTGGCTGCATGAGAGTCAAATCAGTGCACAAGATCCCAGCTGAAGGGAGAGAGAGTGAGAGGGTCTCGCACCCACCGCTGATCGAAGGGGGTCTCACAGCCAGCGCAGAGCTAGAGGCTCTTGTAGCCACTGCAGAGCAAGGGAGCAAAACTGACACAGAGCGAGAGAGTGTCAAAACGGCATAAGAGAGGCTTCTGCGTCCTGTGCCTGCATGAAGACTCCTGCATCCCGTGCCCATTAGCCGGGAAGCTAGGCCAGATAGCCCGGGAGCTAAGCCAGTTAGTACAAGAGCTAAACCCATTAGCCGGGCTCCTAGGCCAGTTTGCACAGCAGCTAAGACTGTTAGCCAGGAAGCTAGGCCAGTTTTTACACCGCAACTAAAATTCAAGATTTTTTATTGTCAGTACAGCAATATACACAGTACACAGTGTATCGAAATGCCGTTTCACCCTATCCCCCTGTGGTGCATTTATAAGAAAAAATATATAAAAATATAATTACAAGTAATATAAAACTAATAATTACAAATAAAATATCAAAATGGAAGTAAGATTAAAGAAAAGATACTAATACTAGCTTAGCCTATATACAGTAACAAAGACAGGAGAGGAGACCAATCAAAGTGGTCATGTGCAGCTTTGGTAAAGTGAGGTGTTGTGCAGGTGATATTTGATACCAAGTCCAGAATATTTTCCTTAAATTATAGATAGATGAGACTAGGATATGTGCAAATTGTTCAATGTGCAGATATAATATGAGGTAGGTATGTTCAGTAACCATGTGACTCAGGTGTGCAAAGAAGCATATTGGTCCAATGTTTGTTTTGTAGTGCTTGTGTGAAAGTTTGTGTTGTTTTGAATCTCTTGGTGACTATTGTTTGGAAGTAGAAGTCCAGCTTGGGGTGTTTTTGTGTACAGTGTTTTAATGGGGTTTTTTTTGTTTGTTTTGTTTTGTTTTTTTCAGGTGAACAGTCCAGTTTGTAGTGTCTTTTTTGTGTTGAATGTAAAGTGTTTGTCGAAGTCTTTGTTTGTATTGGTAAAAGTGTTTATATTTATCAGTCCTTTGGTGGCAATAAGTTGAGGGCTGTGACTGCTTGAGGGAAAAAGCTCTTACAGTGTTGATGCCGAGAAACCCTCTGCCAGATGGAAGGAGGGAGAACAGTGCATGTGAGCGATGGAAGGTGTCCTTCACAATGCAGTTCGCACGTCGGATGATGGGTTTTCCATAGAGTTGGGAGATGGGTGGGAGAGGGCCACCAATGATTCTTTCTGTTGTCCTCACTAACTGCTGCAGAGACTTCTTTTCTGTGAAGGTGCAGTTTCCGTATCAGATAGTGATGTAGCAGCAGAGAACGCTTTCAATGGTTCCCTGGTAAAATTTTGGGAGGATGGGAGGAGGAAGACTGGCCTTCTTCAGCTTTTGAAAAAGTGAAGACGTTGTTGGGCTTTCTTCATGATGGTGGTGGTGTTCAGTTTCCAGGAGATGTCTTCTGAGATTTGTACACCCAGGAACTTCACAGCAGATGTTTTGATGATCAATGGGGTGTGGACTGTGAAGTTCTTTCTGTAGGTAACAACCATCTCTTTTGTCTTCTTAACATTTGAGACAGGTTGTTGTTCTGGAACCAGTCCACCAGGTGTCGTACCTCCTCTCTATGTACAAACTCATCGTTGTTGGAGATGAGACCCACCTTTGTTGTGTCATCCTCAAACTTGATGATGTGATTTGAGCTGTACTGTGCAGTACTGTCATGTGTCAGCAGGGTGAACAGCAGTGGACTAAGCACACAACCTTGTGGTGAGCCTGTACTCAGTCTGAGGGTCCTGGAAGAGTTTTTACCCATGGAGACAGCCTTGGGCCTGTAACTGAGCGTTCACACCAGACGCGAATGACGCGTCAACATCGCGCTACTCATGCGTAGTTGGACGCCTGAACATTTTGAGTTTACTCGCTTCATACACGCGTCAAATTCGCCACAGTGTCATGATCGTGTATGTAGACATTAATCACCCTTTTACACACTTCCTCTGAACAAACACAGCAACTCATAATAAGCTCAATTTGCTGGATTTAGGTAACTTGTAGTCTCAATATGTATATAAATATATATAGCTCAAATTAAGTAAAGTTTTTTGTAACTTACCAGGCTGTCTGA